>JBBPBX010046144.1:4376-26708 GCA_038048925.1 Garcialebias charrua | reverse complement strand
TTGATCCTAATGGCAGCATGTAAAGAGAGAAGAGGACTGGCCCTAGAATAGATCCCTGTGGTACGCCGGAGGTCAGAGGGGTTGATGAAGAGGAGGACAGATCGCCTATCATGACAGAGAAAGTTCTCCCAGACAGGTAAGATTTGAACCACTCAAGCACAGCTCCCTGGAGGCCAACCTGCTGAGACAAGCGGTTGATTAGTACCTGATGGTCGACGGTGTCAAAAGCTGCTGAGAGGTCTAACATCACCAGCAGTGCAGGGTTTTTTGCATCCAGAGACAGAAGAATGTCATTCTGTACTTTGAGCAGTGCAGATTCAGTGCTGTGACGAGCTCGAAAACCTGACTGAAATTTTTCAAACAGGTTGTTGAGTTCTAGAAAAGATTGAAGTTGAATAAAAACAATCTTTTCTAGGACCTTTGATAGAAATGACAGATGGGAAACTGGCCTGAAATTAGAGAGAGCTGTAGGATCTAGGCCTGGTTTTTTTAGAAGAGGCCTGACCACAGCATGTTTGAAAGCAGATGGCACATAACCTGAAGTTAGACAGCTGTTGATAAATGACAAAACAGAAGGACCAATTACATCAAAGCATTGTTTGAACATTTTAGAGGGAATGATGTCCAGAGAACAGTTTGTTGGTTTCATCTGCTGAACCACCTTGGTGAGTTGAGGCAGTGAGACGAGATCAAACTGGTCAAAAACAGCAGTGGTTATTGTAGAGGTACATGACAGGATGGTGTTGGATGAACTGACAATGTTCTGTCTGATAGAGTCTATTTTGTTGACAAAATAGCTCTGAAAGTCATCACAGGTAGACTGTGTGGCAGTTTTCAGAACATCGACAGATGGATTGATGACAGACTGGAGTGTGCTGAAAAGCGTCCTCGGCCGGTTGGAGCTGGTGGAGATTAAGTTGGAGAGGTACTGTGACTTGGCCTGTTTCACAGCGTTATCATACTCACAGAGACAGTCTCTCAGTATTCCCTGAGATACATGAAGCCGGTCACGCTTCCATTTTCGCTCTGCTTGTCTGCAACGTTGTCGAAGAGCTCGCGTCGTTTCGTTGAGCCATGGTGATGGTCTGTTTTTTGAAGATGCCTGTTTGAGAGGAGCGATGGAGTCCAAGATCGTTGTGCAGGTGTGATGGAAGGAGCTGATGAAGTCCTCAGGATGTAGAGATGGGTTCAGGCTGACAGCAGAGCAAAATTCAGTGCTCTTAAAGGCATCAGTAAACTCATTTGGAGTTAATGGGTTGATGGAGCGGCAGAAACGTGCTGGGAGAATAGCCTTTGGTGCAGGAGTGGTGAAAAATTCAAATAATATGGGAAAATGGTCTGAGATACAGGTGTCCAGGATCTCCACAGCAGGTATTTGAAGGCCGTGGGAGATAATTAAATCCAGTGTATGACCCAGGGTGTGTGTGGCCCCCGAGATCGACTGTGACAGGTTAAAAGAGTCCAGGAGGTTCTGAAACTCACATCCAAGCTGATTACTTGGGCAGCAGGTGTGCACGTTGAAGTCTCCACAGAAAAGCCAAGAGTCAAACTTTGGTAGCAAGTCCGCCAGTAGTTCTGAAAACTCACTGACAAAGTTTTTATTGTATTGTGGGGGCCTATAAAAAACGCCACACAAAATAGGTTTAGCAGATTCCAGCACAAAAAACATGCTTTCAAAACTGGAATAGTTTTTCTGAGGCAACAAACGGTACTTGAATGCATCACTGAACACAGCAGCCAGGCCCCCTCCCTTTCCAGCCCCACGCGGAGCGCTCAGGTGGGAGTAGCCATTTGGGAGGAGTTCAGAGAAGGAGCTGTTGTCTCCTATTTTCTGCCAGGTTTCAGTAATCAGAAACAGATCCAGACGATGAGTTGAGATCAAATCACTTAATATAAAAGTTTTATTAGTAATTGATCTGGCGTTAAACAATGCTGCACGTACTGGAACGCTGCCAGTTACGTCACTCTCAGCTCGAGCAAGCGGGCGGAGGTGTTGTTTAACGCTGCCTCGCTTCACTGTTTTCCACACCGGGGGGCAAGATGGATACTGGTCGCTGGCGACATGATTGATAGCAACAAGGCTTCTGTGGCGACGAGCGAAGGAACGGCGGACATCAAAGACGCTGAATTCAGGAGGTAAGTCAGCCGTCGGCGTGTTGTGAGACGACAGATACTTTTTAAATCTCACCAGGACGCCTGCCCTCGTTCCGCGTCTTCTGCGCCGCTTGTTGCGTGGCAGCGTGGTCGCGTTGCGTTGTAGGTAGGCTGGGATCGAAGCCAGGAACGGTGGTGGTGGAGGAGGCTTGAAATGTCCATATTCGCCAGTAGCCGGTGTGTTGATCAGCGAGTCCCGGAGACTTAGAAGAGTTGAACGATCATAGACCAGGAGCGAGGATGCATCGTCGATGAAAAGAAGGCAGAACATGAACAGCAGTAAAAAGTTCAGGAGACGAGTTAGACAGCAGCCCGTGACAATAGGCGCCATCTTGGAACAAGTAACTTAGTTAAGTTACTGATTAGTCCTTGGGAAAAGTAACTTAGTTAAGTTACTGATTACTTGATTTGGAAAGTATTACTAAGTTACTTTATTACCACTTTCGGCGCTAGGGGTAGCAGTACCACTTTCATTTTTTTGTACTTCATTGTGTGTTTTATGAGTGTGGACAAAGTCAAACACTAAAGCTGAAAAAGTTTATGTTGTTTATTTTGTTAAAGGGACAGAAATGTTTGTGAAGCCTTGTTTTCGTACCAGCTTGAAAGAGCGGTGTATAATAATTCAGGGAATAAGATTGTGGAATGGTCTGGAAGAAAATGTTAAAACAGCCAGATCTCGGTATATATTTAAGAGATTGTTAAAAGGGATTTTTTGAAAGAATATGAAAAACTAGCATAAGAATTTATATGAATCGTTGTTTGAGTTAATGTAGTCTTTAATTTGATGATATAGTTAACTTTGTTCTTTGGTAAATTATTGTTGTGAGTATCTTTGGGTAAAAAGGGCAGAGATTATAAGATTATTCTTCATCTGCTGCCTTTCATTTTATTTTGAATGTATGTTTTTCCCTGGGCTGCCACCTTACCGTGGTGGAGGGGTTTGAGTGTCCCAATGATCCTAGGAGCTATGCTGTCAGGGGCTTCATGCCCCTAGTAGGGTCACCCAAGGCAGACAGGTCCTAGGTGAGGGACCAGACAAAGCGCAGCCCAAAGACCCCTTATGATGAGTTCAATTAATGGAAACAATGTTCCCTCGCCCGGACGCGGGTCACCGGGGCCCCACTCTGGAGCCAGGCCCGGAGGAGGGGCACGTTGGCGAGCGCCTGGTGGCCGGGCTTTTACCCATGGAGCTCGGCCGGGCACAGCCCGAAGAGGAGACGTGGGTCCCCCTTCCCATGGGCTCACCACCTGTGAGAGGGGCCAAAGGGGTCGGGTGCATTGTGGAATGGGTGGTGGCCGAGGGCGGGGACCCTGGCGGTCTGATCCTCGGCTACAGAAGCTGGCCATTGGGACATGGAATGTCACCTCTCTGGTGGGGAAGGAGCCTGAGCTAGTGTGTGAGGTTGAGAGGTTCCGGCTAGAAATAGTCGGACTCACCTCAACGCATGGCTCTGGCTCTGGAACCAGTTTCCTTGAGAGGGGTTGGACACTCTTCCACTCTGGAGTTGCCCCTGGTGAGAGGCGCCGAGCAGGAGTGGGCATACTTGTTGCCCCCCATCTTGGTGCCTGTACGTTGGGGTTCACCCCGGTGAACGAGAGGGTAGCCTCCCTTCGCCTACGTGTGGGGGGACGGGCTCTGACTGTTGTTTGTGCCTATGCGCCAAACGGCAGCGCAGATTACCCACCCTTTTTGGAGTCCTTGGAGGGGGTATTGGAGAGTGCGCCTCCTGGGGACTCCCTTGTTCTGCTGGGGGACTTCAACGCTCACGTGGGCAATGACAGTGAGACCTGGAGGGGTGTGGTTGGGAGGAACGGCCCCCCTGATCTGAACCCGAGTGGTGTTCTGTTGTTGGACTTCTGTGCTCGTCATGGATTGTCCATAACGAACACCATGTTCAGGCATAAGGGTGTCCATATGTGCTCTTGGCACCAGGACACCCTAGGTCGCAGTTCGATGATCGACTTTGTTGTCGTCTCATCTGATCTGCGGCCGCATGTCTTGGACACTCGGGTGAAGAGAGGGGCGGAGCTGTCAACTGACCACTACCTGGTGGTGAGTTGGCTCCGATGGTGGGGGAGGATGCCGGTCAGACCTGGCAGACCCAAACGTATTGTGAGGGTCTGCTGGGAACGTCTGGCAGAGTCTCCCGTAAGACGGAGCTTTAACTCCCACCTCCGGGAGAGCTTTGAACACGTTCCGAGGGAGGCGGGGGACATTGAGCCCGAGTGGGCCATGTTCCGCGCCTCTATTGTCGAGGTAGCTTATCGGAGTTGTGGCCGCAAGGTTGTTGGTGCCTGTCGTGGTGGCAATCCTCGAACCCGGTGGTGGACGCCAGCGGTGAGGGATGCTGTCAAGCTGAAGAAGGAGTCCTATTGGGCCTTTTTGGCCTGTGGGACCCCGGAAGCAGCAGATAGGTACCGGCAGTCCAAGCGGCATGCGGCTCGGGTGGTTGCTGAGGCAAAAACTCGGGCGTGGGAGGAGTTCGGAGAGGCCATGGAGAATGACTTCCGTACGGCTTCGAGGCGATTCTGGTCCACCATCCGGCGTCTCAGGGGGGGAAAGCGGTACGCGACCAACACCATTTATGGTGGGGATGGCGTGCTGTTGACCTCAACTCGGGATGTTGTGAGTCGGTGGGCGGAATACTTCGAAGACCTCCTCAATCCTACTGGCACGTCTTCCACTGAGGAAGCGGAGCCTGGGGACTTTGGGTCGGGCTCTCCAATCTCTGGTGCTGAGGTCGCCGAGGTGGTTAAAAAGCTCCGCGGTGGCAGGCTCCGGGGGTGGATGAGATTCGTCCTGAGTTCCTTAGGGCTCTGGATGTTGTGGGGTTGTGTTGGCTTACGCGACTCTGCAATATCGCGTGGACATCGGGGGCAGTTCCCTTGGATTGGCAGACTGGGGTGGTGGTTCCCCTATTCAAAAAGGGGGACCGTAGGGTGTGTTCCAACTATAGGGGGATCACACTCTTAAGCCTCCCTGGTAAGGTCTATTCAGGGGTTCTGGAGAGGAGGGTCCGTCGGATAGTCGAACCTCGGATTCAGGAGGAGCAGTGTGGTTTTCGTCCTGGTCGTGGAACACTAGACCAGCTCTACACCCTCAGCAGGGTCCTGGAGGGTGCGTGGGAGTTTGCCCAACCAGTTTACATGTGCTTTGTGGACTTGGAAAAGGCATTCGACCGCGTCCCTCGGGGGGTTCTGTGGGGGGTACTCCGGGAGTATGGGGTACCAGGCCCTTTGATATGGGCTGTTAGGTCCCTGTACGACCGGTGTCAGAGCTTGGTCCGCATTGCCGGCAGTAAGTCAGGCTCGTTTCCAGTGAGAGTTGGACTCCGCCAAGGTTGCCCTTTGTCACCGATTCTGTTCATAACTTTTATGGACAGAATTTCTAGGCGCAGCCAAGGTGTTGAGAGGATCCGTTTTGGTGGCCTTAGAATCGCTTCTCTGTTTTTTGCAGATGATGTGGTCCTATTGGCTTCATCAGATCGTGATCTACAGCTTTCGCTGGAGCGGTTTGCAGCTGAATGTGATGCGGCCGGGATGAGGATCAGTTCCTCCAAATCCGAGGCCATGGTCTTGAGCCGGAAAAGGGTAGCATGCCTTCTCCAGGTCGGGGAGGAGGTCCTGCCCCAAGTGGAGGAGTTTAAGTATCTCGGGGTCTTGTTCACGAATGAGGGAAAACTGGAGCGTGAGATCGATAGGCGGATAGGTGCAGCGTCCGCAGTGAAGCGGGCGCTGTACCGGTCTGTCGTGGTGAAGAGAGAGCTGAGTCAAAAGGCAAAGCTCTCAATTTACCGATCGATCTACGTTCCTACCCTCATCTATGGTCATGAGCTCTGGGTTATGACCGAAAGAACGAGATCTCGGATACAAGCGGCTGAAATGAGTTTTCTCCGCAGGGTGTCTGGACTCTCCCTTAGAGATAGGGTGAGAAGCTCAGTCATCCGGGAGGGACTCGGAGTAGAGCCGCTGCTTCTCCACATCGAGAGGAGCCAGTTGAGGTGGCTCGGGCATCTGGTTAGGATGCCTCCTGGACGCCTCCCTGGTGAGGTGTTCCGGGCATGTCCCACCGGGAGGAGACCCAGAGGAAGACCCAGGACACGCTGGAGACACTATGTTCCCACGTTCTGTCCACCCGCGCGCGTGTGGGACGTGTTCTGTCCACCCGCGCGCGTGTGGGACGTGTTCTGTCCACCCGCGCGCGTGTGGGACGTGTTTTGTCTACCCGTGCGCGTGTGGGATAGTGTTCTGCACAGAACACCGTCCCACACACCGTCACACCCGCGCGCGCGTGCACATAGCGAACTACTCTTTTAAATCCAGCTGATCATTGACCATTTCGTGAATTTATTAAGGAAAGGTTAAGCTCAGACACATCTTTGCTATAATTTTTAGCAAACAAATAATTGTTTTTACCGTGTTTTTGAAGCTAGACAACACTTCCTCCTCGCTCCATCCGTACATTTGTCAGCCTGGTGTAAGGTTTCACATCGTCTTTTTTTTAATCACTCCCCAACCCGAGACGCATGAGGAAATAAATTAAATTACAGTACTACAGAAAATGACAAAAAAAAGTAACGCACAGTAAATTTTGATAAGTAACTTTAATCTGATTACTGGATTTTGAAAAGCAACGCGTTAGTTTGCTCGTTACTGAAAAAAGTGGTCCGAGTAGAGTAACGCGTTACTTTGTAACGCGTTAATGACATCACTGGCCGCATGCAACGAGTGGAGCTAAGCGGAGCTAAGTGGGCGGAGGAGGAACGAGCTAACATTAGCCTCGGATTCGGGTGGGCTAATGCTAACAGGTATAGCAAATGGCAGCGCGTGCATACGGCTTTCGGTAAGTTATCTTAAGCTAGCACTAACCATTTCTAAAGTGCATGAAATGCTAACGTAAACCCTTTGGAGGGCGGAGTTAATGTAAACAGATTTTTGAAGGGCGTGGCCTTCAGAGCTCATTATCATAAACCGGTTGTTCTGAACGGAAGTGAGAAAAGGCAGAACTAGAAAGGGGATATTTTATTATCTAAGAATTATTTTGTGTATTAAATTGAATGAACATGGTCTGGATAGCCCACAGACATACCATAAAAATTTATAAAACCAATATGTGGTCTCCTTTAACTTTAAACTTACTAGGAGGTAGGAGGGAACATACTGAACGCCACCCATGGGAATAACGACTAATAATGTCCATTTAATGGACTGAGAACATCCGAAGACAGAGGTTGTTTGATTTTAGAAACATTTAACCACTGAATTACACGGTGTAGAGCAGAAAGCCAGTGAATGTGTTGTAGTTCATTGTATCGTCGTAGACGATCCTGTTTGCCTGCAGCTCCACGTACACGGTGTCTCCCACTTTCAGAGGGATTACCACCGCGTTGCTGCCCATGTCGTTGCTGTCGGACCCGTTGGTGTCCCAGACCGACGTTAACCTTTCATTGTTCTTCATCAGGCTCACAACTGAGTTGGGAGTTTGAGCGAGGTTGTTGAACATGGAGAATTGAAAGAAGTACATCCCACCGACCACTGCTGTGAAAATCCCTGTAAACACAAGGATACCAGGAGAAATCTAAAAAATGCATCCTATATTTTTACACGTATCTTTTATTCGCATTCTACTGATTTTTTTTATTGAACATACCAGTTGCTGGATTGTAGCTATTGCCAGTGTTGGAGAAAACTTTTTTATACTTCAGTGGAGTAGCAGTGTTAAAAGGTCCAGTGTCTCCACTGCCAGAGTCCAAAAGAGCTACAGAAAAAGCCACCTGAGCTTTGTCTGAAACATCAAACACATCACAGATTTAAAAAACACACAACAACAACAATAAATCGTTTTTAACAACGTTCTCCATGAAATTATCTTACCTGCATCTAAAAAAGCTAAGTCTGGTCCTCTGGACATTCAAAAAAAAAAAAAAACTAAACTAAAAAATTGTAGAAATGTTTTGTCTTTCATCCTAAAGACTTCCTCAGTCTGAGCTGCTGTATTCAGCTCAGTCTTATAAATAGCACCCTCTCACAGTGGATCAACCAGTTGGCTGATGACAGCCGAAACCAGCTGCTCACATGATCAAGGAGGACCATCAGCCTAACGATGGATCGTTAGCACCCTGATGGTTGTTTGCTATTCACAGAGGGCTGAGTGATACTAGCAATAACAGCATTGTAAGAGGGGGACAGTTGAACCCGGAGGCCTCCACCTCTGTTTAATGATGGACGGTTTCTTTTCACAAAGATGGCCTCCTTTACTCCTCTCTCAAACCATCGTTCCTCTCTATCAAGGATGTGAACATCTTCATCCCTGAAAGAGTGACCTCTGACCTGGAGATGAGTGTAGACCGCAGAGTCCTGACCTGATGATGTTGATCTTCTGTGCTGGGCCATCCTTTTGGCCAGTGGCTGTTTAGTTTCCATGATATAAGACTGATCACAGCCCTCCTAAATCTCAGGAAGTCCAACATTTTGGACTTACACCTGACCCATTCTTGAGCTGAATACTGTACAGCATCTCAGACTGAGAAAGTCTTTTGGACGAAAGACGAAACGTTTCTACTTTTTTGTTTTGTTTTGTTTTTTGATGGTCCAAGGACCAGACTTAGCTTTTTTAGATTGTTCTACCTCGATTATTGAGCATGCATCAGGGTGCATAGACCAAAAAACATGGTTGTTAGGCTGATTGGTGACTCTAAATTGACCCTAGGTGTGAGTGTGAGAGTGGATGGTTGTTTGGTGTGAGTGAGACAGGTCCCTCTTGTAAATGAGTCCCCGTGACTCAACGAGGCTAGCCTGTATAAATAAAGGTTGAATGAATGAAAAAAATCTTACCTGCAGCGAGGCTTCGTAGCTCCAGGACTTCTTTTTCAGTATTTTGAAGACTCGTTTCCAGAAACGATATTTTGCTTTCCATATTTGCAATTTTCTCCACCAGCCCTCCCATTTTCTCACTCATCGACATGAGGGAACAGATGTTAGAACAGCTGGTTGAACCTGAGTGCTGAGGACCTTTGTCATCGTTTTCATTAGTTTCAGTTTCACGACAGAGGATGAAAACAAGAATCAGAAATGCGAGCGTCTTCATCGTTCGTCTTTTGTGTTGATGCGAGAACTTTCTTTCTGTATAGAACCTGCCTTGAAACGTGATGCAAAACAGGAAAACCCAGTTTCAGGAAAACATCCATTTTAAAGGACCAGCACACTCCTTATCATTTGTTGATGTCCCAGTCACAGAACTGGGAACTCCCACCAACCAGCAGCTGGTTAATTATAAACCAGGGTCATCCTGGCTAACGGGAAATGAAACATCTTTGACCCAGATGAAACAAACCCAAGTTTTGCTTTTCTTCAGAAGTTATCAAAAGAGCTTTAAAGGATACCACATATTGGTTTTATAAATTTTTATGGAATGTCTGTGGGCTATCCAGACCATGTTCATTCAATTTAATGCACAAAATAATTCTTAGATTATAAAATATCCCCTTTTTAGTTCTGCCTTTTCTCATTTCCGTTCTGAACAGGCTGTTTATGATAATGAGCTCTGAAGGCCACGCCCTTCAAAAATCTGTTTACATTAACTCCGCCCTCTGTAACAGCCAGTATCTCTAATCTGTTGTTGTTTTAAAATTAGCTCTTTTTTTATTACTCATTTGACTTACTGTTAGTGCTAGCTTAAGATAACTTACCGAAAGCCGTCTGCGCGCCGCCATTAGCTGCTCCTTTTAGCATTAGCCCACCTCCGAGGCTAATGATAGCTCTTCCTCCTCCGCCCGCTTAGCTCCGCTCGTTGCATGCGGCGCTTTGGGAGCGATCGCTGCTCCAGTCCAGACATACACAAAGTTCCCCGAGTGTTTCCAGTTAATTTAGGGCCAGTTTACACGGCGCGTATTTTGAGTGTAACCGCTACTTTCTCTTTGCGACTTTGCTTATCGCCTACACGACGCTGCTGGCCCCCCTCTTTGACTCCGATACTTTTCTGACCCTGCTCTCAAGGTGGAAGTTTTTCGCTGACCCCCCGCTGATAATGTAAACATCTCCCGTGGAGCTTTTGTGTCAACCACATGCGCGCAGCCCGCATGCGCGGACAGTCTAGGGCAGGCTGACATTTCACGTGTCACGCTGCAAAATATAACAGTTTAACAATAATAAACAGTATTTATGTTGGCGTGGGAGATGTTTAAATTTATCTGAACTACAGTATCTATCTGGACTCGTTACATTTTTTAAACAGTGCGTAACGTGCTGTGAAAATGAAGACACCAGGTTTATTTTTTATTTATTTATTTATTCAGCACCACAAAGTTTACAACACAAACACTGAGAATTAAACTGAACACACTATTAAAACACGTGAACCGAACTGTAACTACGTTAATGAACTGGACTCTTGCTGTGTGTTCATCTGGACCCATCAGAACCGCCGAACCGTCTGCCTGTTTGTTGGAACGACAGCTTCTCCACCTGGCAGAAATAAATAAATAAATAAAAACTCCGTTGTTGTGTGATCAAAGTAAACACAAGCAAACATTATATTAAGAACGTTGATTTACCTGCTGTAAGTCAGCTGTTTATCACGGAGGAAAGTCAGACCTCATCGTCACTCGGTTCTGGTCCACAGTCCACTCAGCGTCTGGTGTGCAGCTTGTTAGATGAAGAGAGTCCCGCTTGGTGTCAAATCTGTCGACTCTTATCCAAAATCCAGCTTTAACTTATTGTTAACTTGTTGTTAGCTCAACTTTTAGCACAAAAGAAAGTAGCAGACTGCCAGCAGAGTGAGGCAGCACGCATGCGCAGTGGGTGTAAGGGGGGGGCATGAGGGAGGGGGGAGATTCGAGCAGATCCGTGTCAGATCCGTGTCAACGCAAAACTTTTAAACTAATTAACATGCCCATAAGTTCTGTTTCCCCCACACAGTGTCCGTGTAAACAGGGCCTTAGTCAGAGTCAGAGAGTCTTTATTGTCATTTGCACCGCATGTGGTACATGTGATGAATACGAGATTATGTACACAGGGTCCCAGTTACATCCAACAACAAATCAATCAATCAATCAATCAATCACCTTTATTTAACCAGGTAGAGCCCGTTGAGACCGAGATCTCTTTTACAAGGGTGACCTGGTCAAGTGGTCAGCAGCACACGTCACATTGGCAATAGGCATTTGCACTTATCAAAAAGAAAATAAAGAAAACTACAATCACAGTAAACAGATGTTGACAGTTCAAAACCAACAGGATATGACAGATTTCTATATACATTATATACAAAACAAGCAGACAGACCTCGGTTGGGTAAATAAAGTTAAAAAAATCAACAATGACATGTATATTGGATAAGTAATGGTTAGAAACATCTGCAATGGTCAAGTTTCTTGATGACATTTTCTACTACGGTTGACATAAAGGATCCAGGAGAGATGAATGTTGATAGTTTCAGATCTTTCTGTAAGTTGTTCCAGGCTGAGGGGACGGCGAAGCTGAACGCTCTTTTTCCTAGTTCAGTTCTGACAGGAGGAACTGACAGGAGGACTAAATCGTTAGAGCGCAGGGAGTAATGACTGTGTGATGTTTGTATTAAGGAGGTGAGGTATGACGGGACCAGGTTTAGGAGGGTCTTGTAGATGAAGGATATCCAGTGAGTGTATCTGCGAGTGCTGAGAGATGACCAGCCAGATTTTACGTAAAGCTCACACATTGATGAGTGCAATTTACTTTTACACTTTTACTATTTTATGCTTATGTTTATTAAATGTTTTAGTGTTTAGTATTTAGATGGTTACTGTTGCACAGAGGGACTGAGAGAAACGCAATTTCGGCCCTGTGTATGTCCTGTACATATTGCAGTTCTGACAATAAAGTTGACTTTGACTTTGATAACTGGAGTCAGTAATGAACCGAAGGGCACCGTGGTAAATGGAGTCTAAGGACTGTAGGTATTTTGATGCAGCACTCATGTACAGCACGTCACCATAATCTAGTATTGGCATGAATGTTGCAGCTACTAATGTTCTCCTGGCTTTGCATGAGAAGCAGGATTTGTTTCTGAAGAAGAAACCTAGCTTCAGTTTGAGTTTAGTGGCCATTTTGGAGATGTGGGTTTTAAATGACAGTTCAGTGTCGATGTTGAAACCTAGATATTTGTAGGTGGAGACCATTTCTATTTGCAAATGCAAGAGAAAAACAGTAATAACATCTAGAATTAACTAAGAAAAACATCAACTAGTAATACACTAAGCCCTAATGTAGTAGAAAAACATCATTATAAACAGCAGCACGAACATGAGTCTGTATGAGCAGATGGTCACAGATGAACACAGCAACAAGAAAACAGATCAGCATCAGCTGATTATTATCCGTATGAGGCAACCTCTGACCGGACCCTTTGTCCTCAAAAGCCAGCAGTTCCCAGCAGCTCCCAGCAGCTCCCAGCAGCTCACGCCCGCAGATGGTCTCTTCGCCGGCGGTCTGCTTGTTTTCCGTCTGCCGGCTGCTCGCTGGGAGCGATCGCTAATACGCTAAAAATTGAACTAAAACGTAAAAATAACAATTATACTTTATTTATAAAGCCATTTAAAACAACCACAGCTGCAACAAAGTGCTGTACACATGAAATTAAGAACATTTAAACAAAAGATGAGATGAAATCAGGAAAAACAACCGTCACGTCTTTTATACTGAAGTGGGTTGAGCCTAACCAGGGGTTGCTAGGTGAGGGGCTGGACTCAGGTTTGGGGTGGGTTGTGGCTGCGGCTTGTGACGTCACAAGCGCGAGGATTTGAAAACGAGACATTTATATCCCTGAAAAATAAATCTACTTAGAGTAAATATACCACTGGGTGCATTTCTTTGGCCCTAGGACTGTTTTTTTAAAGAAGTAAATACCCAAAGTAGAGTTAAAAAAAACATTAAAAAGTGAATTTTGCATCTGTGGTCCCTTTAAGAGTATTTAGGAGGAAAAACCTTTCCCTGGAAATTTGATTTGATTTGATTTGATGTTTATTCATTCATTTTAAAAGAACAATACAAGACAGTTTCATCAGATACAAGATTACAAGTAGGATAAAATGAAGGGAGCAGAAAGAAGATGAAATCTTATTATATCTGCCCCTATTTCACAGTTTGTTCAACCAATGATAACTTTCAAGCAACATCACAGAATGAATAGTTCTACCTATTTTCCTAACTGTAATACACAAACTACATCACAAAATGAATAATTCTACTTAATTTTCCTGACTGTAAAACATAAACTAGATCACAAAATGAATAATTCTACTTAATATTTCTAACTGTAATACACAAACTACATCACCCATAATTCTAATTAATTTTCTAATTCTAATTTTTTTTTTTTTTTTTTATAATTTTATTTAATTTTCCTATTTTTTTAATTATTTTTTCTACTTAATTTTCCTAACTGTAATACACAAACTAGATCATAAAATGAATAATTCTACTTAATTCTACTTAATTTTCCTAATTGAAATACACAAACTAAAAGATGGCACAACATCAAGATGTTCACAAAATGAATAATTCTACTTAATTTTCCTAATTGTAATACACAAATTCATCACAAAAATGAATAATTCTACTTAATTTTTCTAACTGTAATACACAAACTGCTTCATAAAATGAATAACTCTACTTAATTTTTCTAACTGTAATACACAAACGTACATCATAAGTACAACATAATTGTAATACACAAACACGCAAGATTACATCATATATAGTTTTTGAGCAAGTCCTTTTTGACCTTTTTCTTAAATGTATACATTGATTTTTCATTTTTAACATCACTCTCCAGAGCATTCCACAATCGAATTCCCTGAATTGAGGTAGACCGTCCTTTTAAGCTGGTTCTGAATTGTGGTTTGATGAATATCTCTGTCCCTTTGAGATTGTAATAACTTTGTCTTTTTATAAAATTTCTTTGGATATTTAAAGGTAATGTGTTATTATGAGCCCTATACATAATTGATAAAATACTATATTCTACCAATTCCTGGAATTTCAATAAGTTTAGTTGAATAAACAAAGTGTTTGAAGGGTGAGTGAAATGTTTTCTGGTGATTACTCTTACAGCTCTCTTTTGTAAAATAAAAACAGGCTTTGTAATAGTTTTGCATGCTTTTCCCCAAACCTCAATACAATAGATTAAATGTGGAGCAATGATTGTGTTATACAACATATGTAAAGCTTTATCAATTAAAAAATCCCTGACTTTATACAGTACTGCAATTGCTCTAGCTAGTTTTTTTTAATGGAATTTACATGATGTTTCCATGTCAGTTTGTCATCAATGATAACACCCAGAAACTTCACTTCACTCACTTTACAGATCACAACATCTTCAATTTCAAATGGATCGTCATCAACAATTCCCTTTTTGTTACTGAAAATCATGTAGTTAGTTTTATCTAAATTCAAAGATAATTTGTTTAATTTAAACCAAGTTTGTATTTTTATAAATTCTGTTTTCATCATATCCAAAATCTGTTTTATGTCATTACCCGAACTGAAAAAAGTGGTGTCATCGGCAAAAAGAACACATTTAAGTAGTGCTGACACATTTACCAAGTCATTCACATATAAAATAAACAACTTTGGTCCAAGCACAGAACCCTGAGGAACTCCACAAGTGATATCACGGAGGTCAGATCTAACATCATTTATTTGCACAAACTGTTTCCTGTCCTTCAAATAGCTAGATACCCACTGTAATGCTGGTCCTCTAATACCATATTTATTTAGTTTTTCAAGGAGAATGGTGTGGTCAATGGTATCAAATGCTTTTTTTAGATCAACAAAAACACTAACACAGTACTGTTTATGATCGACAGCATTAGTTATTTGTTCCATTAAATCCATGAGAGCCATTGACGTAGAGTTTTTTTCTCTAAACCCATATTGACTGCTACTTAAAATGTTTTGTTTATCAATAAATTGATCCAATCTGGTCACAAATAGTTTTTCTAGAATCTTTGAGAACTGTGGTAATAAGGATATTGGCCTATAATTATTGAATACACATTTATCACCATTTTTAAAAAGAGGAATTACCTTTGCTACTTTCATGTTATCTGGAAATATTCCTGTTGAAAAAGATAAATTGCATATATATGTAAACGGTTCAATAACATAACTTATTATTTCCTTTACGAACATCATATCCATGTCCACCCAGTCTTTTGATCTCTTGTCTGAGAGATTTTTTACCATTTTCATAATTTCCTCTTTGTTAGTTCCACTAAGAAAAATACTGTTGGTGCAACTTTTAATTGAATGACACACCTTATTATCTACTTTTGGTATTTTAGCTGCAAGGCTTGATCCAATATTTACAAAATATTGATTAAATTCATTTACGATATCATTCTCATCATGTATTTCTTTGTCATCTTTCACAAATACAGAAATACAGATTATTATCAAAACTGTTTAAACTGAAGTTTATACGATGACAAAACATCACGTTTTTGTACAGTTAGTGGTAAAACATGTTAATGTCTCCGCTGCATTTCACCATGTCAGTTTTGGTCAAACCTTCAAATGAGGAATTTTAAAACTGTGCATGTGAATTCAGAATGTGTTGTGACTCATGCTACTACCACAACAGATGTTAGCTCTGCTGAAGTGGCTGCGTTAGAGCCATGTTTGTATTATGAGCTGTGGTGGTCATCCTGACAAAAATTAATCAGTTGTAAATGTACATTCAATAATTACTTTATGCAGTTTCATTAAAATGTCATTAAATTTGCATGGTGGTGGTTCTTGAGAGGCTTTAGTACCAAACAAACACCCAGCGGTCAAATCATGATTACCAACCTTCACTTTTGGCATCAGGCAATGATCAATGATCAAAGACTTTTAGCAAATTAATTAAGAAAAGATAAGAACTTTATTGACCCTGCAGGAAATTGTTGTGCCAAGGATTCAGTACAAAGGATCATTAAACAAGATGTAAAAATAACAGAATATAAAAATAGTACCAACAAATAACAGGTCAGGGGTGGACAGAAACATTAAAATGTTTATTATGGTGCAGGATTGAAAGTGTGAATGTTTATGAAGCATTCACACTATTGTGATCTATTTTCTTCTGTAAGTTTTTCACCATCTTTCTCGTTCCACAATGTTTAAAGCTACAGTCTGCAGTTTCTGTAGTGCACTCTGTAACTTTTCTAAAAATATATTTTTTAACATATTTCTTCACTCTGTCACTATCTCCTGACAGACTGATGTTAGACAAAGTAATCTCTGAAAAAAACTATAGTCCCCTTGCTTCTCCAGGTGGTAAATAAGCATTTCTAAAAAGCCACAGTGACCCGCCGTTAACCAGCCAATAAAAACAGAGCTTCTCACTTCTCACGCTCCTAACCCACGCCCCCGCCTGTCCCAGCCCCCGCGGCCGCGCAGGTTCTCGTTGAAATAATTGCAAAGCGATGCAAAACTGTTTTGTATGTGACACAAATGTATTAAATTCCCCTTCTTCATCCCTGATCTGGACTTTTCTTTTGTTTTTTTGCCAAAAGTCAAGTGATCGCTTCCTCCTCCACTGACTAAAATGAGGAAATGGATGAATTTGTCACGAACAAATTAAACTCGGGTTCAACGTGGCTCCGTGAGGCTCAGCAGATTTCATGGTGTTCTGGTGCTCTTGTCGCGGCTGCCACAGGACATGTAGTGGAGGCGGAGCTAAGAAGGCAGAGCAGCGAGAGCAAGGTGGAGCAGAGCCATATATGGCTCTGAGTGGGGAGGGACCAGAATGCTTTCCCTGTTGAAAATGTTCCTAAGTGCTGCGTTCTACAAAAACTGCAGAGTGCAGCTTTAAGCTATTTCAACAAAATCAAAACGTTCGGCTCTTTCAGACCAATCCTGCTATGACTTTTGGCATTGGTGCAACTTTAGTTTTTTGAAATAATTACTCTTTTCCACCAATTTTATTTCTCATAGAAAATGAATTGAGCTCACTTTACATCCTTAAAACCTTTAGATGTGTTTACAACCTTTTACTGCTCCTTTCACGTTTTGTTCTGCGTCAGCTTCTTTCAGCTTCTTTCTGCAAATTTAATCTTTTTTCAGCTACTTTCAGCTGATTTCAGTCATTTTTTCAGCTGTTTTGTGCTCCTTTCAGATTCTTTCTAACTCCAACATTTTTCTGCTTCTTCTTTCTGCTAATTTCAGCTTGTTATGCCCCTTGCAGCTTATTTCTGCAAGTTTCAGTGTTTTTTGTTATTTCAGCTACTATTTAGCTGTTTTATGTTCATTTTAGTTTTTTCAGCTAATTCCAAAGTTTAGCACTCATTTTAATATAATTGAATTTCAACATTTTTCAGCGTAATTTAGCCAAAACAGTGCCTCTCTACACTTACTTTCTGCTTTTTAGCTATTTTCATCAGATTTTTTTGTTATTTCAGCTTCTTCTTTTCAGGTAATTTCCACTTTTTTCTTCTCATTTTGGCTTCTTTCAGTCTAATTGGTCAAACGTGTTCTTTCTGCTTTCTTCTGCTAATGTAAGGTTGTTTTACCTTTCTTTAGCATTTTTAGTTAACTTAAGCTGTCTTCAGATGAATACACATTTTTCCTGGTAATTTCTGCTACTTTCAGCCTAATTAACTTCTACTAATTTAAGCGTTTTCTGCTTCTTTCAGGTTATTTCTGCAAGTTTTGGCTTTTTCTGCAATTTCAGCTAAGCTGTTTTGATTCTAATTTTAGCTTTTCAGCTAATTCCACTTTTTTTTGTTGAGCTTTTTTGCTTCCTTCTGGTAGTTTAGCCTTCTTTCTGTATTTTGAGCAATTTTCTAGCTATTTTAGCTAATTTTTTTAAATTTTTGTGCTCATTTCTGCATATTTAAAGCTAATTCAGCAAACTTATTCTTTGCTTTCTCCTGCTAATGGTTTTTCTTAAATTTTTGCATTTTTTAGCTGTTTTTCAGCAAGTTCTTCTGCATTCACTGCATTTTCACAGGAAATGCAATTTCTCTAGTTTATGTTGTCCTATGTGTAGAAAGGGGAGGAGTTGAAAAGTTTGATAGCTACAGGGAGGAAGGAGCACCTCGAGGGTCTCAGTCTACAGTGAGACAACAATACGACAAGTAAAAACAGTTCTGCTGTCATGAGACTATTCAAACAGATTTCTGAATTCCTTCATTGTGTTTTGCATTAAGGCTGAAAAGACTCATTGTTTAATAGGAGTTCAAATAAAAACAGAAAAGAACAGATTTACTGCTGAAAGTCTGGGACAAATTACTGTAACTTGTTCTTATAATTTTAATTACGGTCTTTTACTGCGTCTGTCAGCTGATCTGTGTGAGGTGGTGGTCCAATTTGGTTATTTCGTTTTTATTTTGAAAGGAATAACCAAAGAACGAATGATACACGGATTATACACGGATTCAATCAAGGTCAGCTGTCATGCTGTTTAAAACTGCTCAACTTGACTATTGAAAATATAAACCGAGCATTGCTTCTTAAAAATTCAACTAAGACACCGCCATGTGCAATCTAATACCTCACCAGTTTGTAGCAGTAAACATGCAAACGTCTTTGAATGACGTTTTTACTTTGAGGCATAATTTCACTCAGTAATGCAGCAACAACTGCAATAAACACTGTCACTCCTGAACTTTAAGTTCAAACTCTTGAAAACTTTCTAAGTAAAATCGGCACCACTTGCCTCAAAGTGTTTCTCAGAAAGACCTTGGTGTTTTCAGATGAAAGTGAGTGTCGACTCAGCTGCAGCTCAAGGTTTTTGGTCCTTGAGCAACTATTCTCTGAAGTTTTATATTTTTATGATAACAATGTGGAAGCACGTTACATCATGATCAGCATCATTATAAATCTTTACCAAAGTCTGTTCTTGTTAATCTTTAGGTGCATTAACAAACAGCTCGTTTTCTCGTAAAACGTTTATTAGTGAAAAACAAGATTAAAAACAATCCATTCATTCTGTTCCGTTTAATAAATATACATTTAAAATAAAATAGTTTCTGGTTACAGTAAATAGTTTCAGTACTTTCTGTGGACGTGCAAACAGGAGCCGTTTCAGCGTCAGTCAAGTTTTCTGGTAGGCAGCGTCAACGGTTCAAAGGTCAATAAAGTTTGGACGTCATGGAGGTCAGAAGGGGTTGTGTAACGCCGCCGTCCTCCTGGACGATGGCTCGACTCTGTACCGCGCCGCAGCGTGGGTCTCAAAGGCACCGACCATTTGCTTCACCACTTGGTCGAAGAACAAACTGGCGAGCTGCGAGTGCAGCAGAGACTTGAACTCAAATGAGACCTAAAAAAAAAAAACACTTTAAATCAGTTTGACAGATGTTTTCAACAGGCTGATCATAAATCAACACTCAAGACGTCTTAGTGCAAATGTTTTTTAATAGTGTGAATGTTTATGAAGCATTCACACTACTGTATTGTGATCCATTTTTCTTCCGTACGTTATTCAGTGCGATCCTCGTCTCGCAGTGTTCAAGCCATTTCAACAAATCATAAATCCAAATGTTCAACTCGTTCAGGACCTGCCGTGTCTTTCGATATTAGAGCAACTTTAGCTTTTTGAAATATTTGAGCCTTTTCTGACATTTTTTTTTCCTCCTAGAAAATGAACTGAGCTCATTTTATATCCTTCAAATCTTTAGATCTGTTTATAACCTTTTACTGCTTTCACTTTTTGTTCCGGTTCAGCTTCCTTCTGCAATTATAAACTTTTTTCAGCTGTTTTCAGCTTTTTATGCTCCTTTCAGCTTATTTCTACGAGCTTCAGGTTTTCCTACAATTTTAGCTACTAATTAGCCATTTCATACTAATTTAAACCTTTTCAGCTAAATCCAAATTTTGCACTCATTTCAACATTTTCAGCCTTATTCAGCAAAAATGCGCTCTCTCCACTTCCTTCTTGTAATTGTAGCTTCTTTCTGCTTTTTAGCTACTTTCTAGCAGGTTTTTTTTTTTTGCTCATTTCAGCTTTTCCCCCCGATAATTTCCACTGTTTGTGCTAATTACTGCTTCTTTCAGCAAACGTGTTCTTCCCGTTTTCTTCTGCTAATTTAAGCTTGGTATTCTTTTTCAGCTACCTTTAGCATGTTCAGCTAATTTCAGCTGCTTTCAGACAAATTCAAGTTTTCCATGGTAATTTCTGCTACTTTCAGCCTAATTACGGGAACGTCTTTCTGCTAATTTCAGCTTGTTATGCTCCTTTCAGCTTTTTGCTGCTAATTCCACTTCCTTCTGGTAGTTTAAGCTTCTGTCTGCCTTTCAGCTACTTTTCAGCTTTTTTTGTTTGTTGCAAAATTTAGCCTTTTTTTAAGCTAAGTGAGTAATTTTTTGCTTTCTTTTCTGCTTATTGAAACCAAATTCAGCAAATATGTTTTCTTTCTGCTGTCTTCTGTTAACTTAAGCTTGTTATTCCTTTTTAGCTACGTTTCAGAATGGTTTTAGCTAAAGCAGTTTTTCAGCACATTCCAGCAATAAGCATTCACATTACATTTTTTCAGGAAATGCACTTTCTCTAGTTCCTCTTTGGTGTCTAAACATCACTTCTTTTGAGCGTTCAGACGTGATAGAACGGGCAGCAGCTCCTTCAATGAACTAGTTCCTGGCTCGGGATAACCTGTGCCAGCTTTAAAGTCAAACAGCGTTCCAGCAGCTCAGTCCTTAAAGGACACCATCATGCTGCTGAAGACTACATTTAGAGCCCAATGAGATTGTATTCAACACTTCCTCTGAGTCACTAATCCTTTCACATCCGTACAGAAAGGAAGCGTTACAATTAATTCCTCTTCAAAAAGCAACCTGACCTTTGCACTTTTGCCCTTTAAATCAGTGAGATGGTTAACATTGCAGATTTAATACAAGTTTGAAAATGTACTTGTTGTTGCTGAGAGAAAAAAAATTCCATTAAAATCAGCGCTAGATATTTATTTGACCTAGAAGAAACTTACAAAGAAATCCACTTTGCATGAACCTGATGGGTCTTTGGCTCCAGGGGTGAACCTCCATATTGTTTCAAGATGGCTGAAGAGAGATCCGTCAGTGCACACGGCCTGTTTCAAAACAAGTCATACGTCATCCTCTGATACCAAAAGAGTTATCGGAAAAAACACAGAAAAACTTTTAAAACTGTATAATAATTAATATAAAAACATTGCATTAACTGAAAGAAGAAAATATGGCTGCTTTAATATTTTAACTCGAAGGGCTGCTGACATATAATGTCAAATTGAACCAATATCAGAACTATAAGATAAAAAAAGGACAAGCTACAAGAGTTTCTTTAAGAGAGAAACTATTTTAGAACATAGGGATGGTACCGGTAGTGGAACGGTTGATTTCATGGATGTGGCAGGTGAAGAACTTACTCTGATTTGGAGGTTCGGCACAAAGGTCAGCTCAGAGGTATATTGCTCAGTGATGGGAGGGAAACCTATTTCCAGTTCGGCCCGCATGGCGCCGTTTGGTCCCGTCATCATCCGGGACTTCTTGCACCAGGGAACAAAATGCTGGTACTCGTCCACGTTTGCCACCACAGTGTACATCTGTTCTGCAGTGAAGCTGAGCACACACAGGGAGACAACAACTTGAGGGTCATAGAGTTCACACGTGTCTTGCATCCTGACGATGAGGAGCTCTTACTGTAATGTCCGGTGTTCGCAGTACTCCATCCTGCGGGCGCTGATGGGAACAGCCAGGTTGATGAAGCTGCGGCTGGGTGTCTCCATGGGGCGGACAGGGTGGAGCTGAAGCCTGCTCCTCCTCTTAGACACAGTCCCACATGAACCCATGTGTCTACCAAGAAAATATATATATATATATATATGTATATATATATATATATATATATATATATATATATATATATATATATATATATATATATATATATATATATATATATATATATATATATATATATATATATATATATATATATATATATATATATATATATATATATATATATATGTATATATATATATATATATATATATATATATATATATATATATATATATATATATATATATATATATATATATATATATATATATATATATATATATATATATATATATATATATATATATATATATATATATATATATATATATATATATATATATATATATATATATATATATATATATATATATATATATATATATATATATATATATA
>JBBPBX010046143.1:0-21091 GCA_038048925.1 Garcialebias charrua | reverse complement strand
ATATATATATATATACATACATATACATACATATGATACAATTGGTGTTATGTTAGGGAGGGGGGGCCCTGTGAGCTTCAGTGCCCAGGGGCCCCTGGGGTTGCCAATCCAGCCCTGCTTGCGAGGACTCAAACATCAGAAGTTTGTGTTGTTTCATAGCTGCTGTGAAAACATTCATTCACAGTTAATCAACAGATACTCAGAGAAACCACTACAAAACTTTAGTAAAATGCTGTGACAGCAACAAACCTGCATGAAACCTTCTGCTGTCAAAACGACCCACACGCCCTCATTTTCCAAACTGAGGTCACAGTCCTCAGTTTGACCCAAGTTCAACAGGATGGTGAAAGAACCAGTGCTCTGAGTAGGAATGCAAAATGCTTGCAGCCTGTCAGGCAGGAGTTTTGAGGCTAAGATCATAATCACCATACGGGCTTTTAACACATACGGGTCACAAGGTTTGATAGCTGCAGGGTCCCAACGGGAAGTGCCTGCATGCCTTTTGTGTTCCAACGTGGGAAACGTGATCAAGGAGATCATAATCACCATACGGGCTTTTAACACATACGGGTCACAAGGTTTGATAGCTGCAGGGTCCCAACGGGAAGTGCCTGCATGCCTTTTGTGTTCCAACGTGGGAAACGTGCACAATCAAGGAGTTAATTTAAAATATAATCAGATTGGATCCTTTCCAGTATACTGTATATACTGGGGGTCTCTCTTGAGTTGCAGTTTGTGCACTTTGCGTGCTCACAGCACACAACGTGTAAATCCAGTTGTACCTCTGACTTGCAGAATACAAAAACAGTGTGCAGTGACCCTGGGTCTTACTCTTATCACTAAGGCCCTAGCTTCCTGATTTGGTTCTGGTTTGCAGAGAAAGTCTAGGTTTTTAAGTTTTCACAAGGCTTGTGAATATGCAAAAGCCTCCATGGCCAGTTTGACACCTCTAAAAGAAAAAAACATGTGGATGTCATGTGCAATTCTATAGCAGCGTTTGACCACATTTTTCCTCATAAACCGCCTGCAGGAGCACTTCCTGTTGGAGCAACAGTTACGGCATGTGTGAAGGTTGTTTATTTATTTATTTATTTATTTATGTATTTATTTATTCATTTCAAATTTAAAACACAAAAGAACAAAAAAATTTACAGAATGATATAGAGAAATAAAGAACAAATTTAAAATGGAAGGAAGCAGAAGAAGATAATCTTATAATATCTGCTCCTTTTAAAAAACAAAATTCCATTTAAACAATCAATTCAAGCAAAATTTATCCACAAACCATATTTATAACTCATAATAATATGACTAATTTATAGAGATTTTAAATATATAACATTCACACATAACTTTTCAACAATCTATTCTTAATCATTTTCTTAAATACAGACATTGATTGTGCAACTTTAACATCATATTCCAATCCATTCCATATACCAATTCCATGTATTAAAGTAAAACAACCATTTAAACTTGTTCTATATTGTGGTTTAACAAAAAATATCTGTACCCTTTAAATTATAACAACTTTTCCTCTTTACAAAAAGCTTTTGAATATTTGAAGGTAGAGTGTTATTTTGTGTTTTATACATTAGTAATTTTTTTTTTTGAAAATTCTTCCAAACGGATCTGTTGGAGGTCGACTTTAGACTATTTAGTTGCCATGCTCAGTAAAACTACAACCAAACTTTTACATTTTATTACTACTGTAAACTGATACACTGTGACACATAATATTGTAGACATTAACTTTTAAATGTTTACAGTAGTTGTTTGTTGACACCATTTTCTTGGTCTATAATTCATTCATTCATTCAACCTTTCTTTAAACAGATAGGTCACAATTGCTTAAACTTTTACCTTTTAGTCTCTTTCTTAAAATTTTAGAAAGGCAGTATAGACCTTGTTTTGACATTCAACAGAAGTAGTTGTAAAATCTTGATTTTCATGCACTTAGTTAAACTTTTATAGAGGATGTCGATTTTAAAGGTTCAAAAGCTGCTTCTGGCTCTCAGGTCTTTTAATCTCCTCCCAAAGTGTTTAAGTTAGCTGTTAAAGGTTTTAATAATACAGTAATAATAATACATTTTATTTGAAAGCGCCTTTCAATTCACTCAAGGTCACCAAACAAGAAATACAAATATAAAAACAATAACACCATAAAAAGACAGATATCAATAAAATCAAACACAATTAATGGTAGAATACATAATGACATTAAACAGAATAAGCTAGTTTGAAAATGAGTTTTAAGGCTAGATTTAAATGAGAGCAGAGAATCAGAATTACAGATGTGCTGTGGAAGAACGTTCCAGAGACGAGGGGCTTTGCGGGAGAAGACTCTGGATCCCATGGTTGTCATGTGGGCAGGAGGTATTACAAGAGAGATGGATAAGGAGGAGCAAAGACTTCGGGCAGGTGTAATAAAAGATCAGTGAGGTACAGAGGTGCCAAGTTATGGAGAGCTTTGAAAATGAGGAAGAGAATGTTGAAGTTGATGCGATATTTTATGGGTAACCAGTGAAGATGTTTAAGGATGGGGTGATGTGTTCCCGCAAAGTAGTTCCGGTGATGATCTGAGCAGCTGTGTTCTGGACAAGCTGAAGTTCAAAGGTGGGCGGATGAACGCTAGGGAGCGCTAAAGCGCTATTCCGCTTACAGTGGACCTAAACTTTTTGTCAGCGTTTTTGTGAATTGACTAACTTTTATAATTCATAAGCGGATTTGTGCTATTTTTATTTAAAATGCAGTACCGCTAATAACTAATTATCTATCAGTAAAAACCAATAAACTTATTTACAAGCTCTTATGCTGCTTGTTTTTTACCTTTTTCCCCACCGTAAGAGCAGAGAGGAGGAAGGGTTGGAGGGGGAGGGGGGCAGAGCTGAGAACAGACTCGGCTCTACCATGTAGGTAAATGCCTGGGGGTCCCATTTCAGCAGTGGCCCCGGCCCCGCCTCGCCCCGTGCAGTCACCTACATCACTAACATTGATCCTGCTTGTTAATGTACATTTAACATAAAAATAATTATAGTTACGATGAAAACGATCATTAAATAACGCAATAAAAAAAAACGGTCGATTTCTTTATCCCCCTACTAAAAATGGACTATTCCATCTTCCGGGTCATAGTTGAACTCAGGGGCTAATTCTGTAGCTGGCTGCGCTCGGTGTCTTCATAAATCCGTAAAGAACCCCGCTGTTTCAAGCCAAATTAACGTGGCCGGATGATTTTATTGTGTGTTTTGTGATGACCATTCGACGGTGAGTCGTTATTTTCATGTATTTTAGTTACTTTTCATTAAATCTGTTGACTACCTATAGACGCTAACTGTGTCTGCCTGTTGGTTGTGCTGGGTTACTAATGGATAAATCCGTAGAGAACCCCGCTGTTTCAAGCCAAATTAACGTGGCCGGAAGATTTTATTGTGTGTTTTGTGTCGACCATTCGACGGCGAGTCGTTAGTTTCATGTATTTGGGTTACTATGTATAAATGCGGTGGCGACACACCCGTGTATTTGAGATTTAAACGTGGTTTTAGGGATTAAAAGATCATTCTATTTTTTGTTAATTTCGTGGCCGAATAGAATATATGTACGTAAAGTATTAAATAAATCCTTTGATTTTTGTAATTTCATCCTTTTAGGATCATTTTTGTTACTTTTCAGTTGGCAGTGTAGTGCAAATATTGATAACGCTGCCGGCTATATATAAATATATATATATATATATATATATATATATATATATATATATATATATATATATATATATATATATATATATATATAAATATNTAGAGAACCCCGCTGTTTCAAGCCAAATTAACGTGGCCGGATGATTTTATTGTGTGTTTTGTGTCGACCATTTGACGGTGAGTCGTTATTTTTATGTATTTTAGTTACTTTTCATTAAATCTGTTGACTACCTATAGACGCTAACGCTGTGTCTGCCGGTAGTGCTGGGTTACTAATGGATAAATCCGTAGAGAACCCCGCTGTTTCAAGCCAAATTAACGTGGCCGGATGATTTTATTGTGCGTTTTGTGTCGACCATTCGACGGCGAGTCGTTAGTTTCATGTATTTGGGTTACTATGTATAAATGCGGTGGCGACACACCCGTGTATTTGAGATTTAAACGTGGTTTTAGGGATTAAAAGATCATTCTATTTTTTGTTAATTTCGTGGCCGAATAGAATATATGTACGTAAAGTATTAAATAAATCCTTTGATTTTTGTAATTTCATCCTTTTAGGATCATTTTTGTTACTTTTCAGTTGGCAGTGTAGTGCAAATATTGATAACGCTGCCGGCTATATATAAATATATATATATATATATATATATATATATATATATAATATATAAATATATAATATAATAAATAAATAGCGGATTAGATTAGCTTCCCCTAATTTTCATAAGACATTTGTGCTTTTGAAATTGTGGACCTAAAAAAATTAATAAGCGTTTTAGAAATTGTGGAACTAATTTTTTAATTAGCGGTGCCCAGCTTTGCTGAAGTTTATGGATGAGTTTAAGAGGAAGCTCTGAGAGGAGGGAGTTACAGTAATCCAATCGAGAGGTGAATAGAGCATTGATAAGGATGGCTGTGCTGGTGGGGGTAAGAAATGAACGGAGACGGTTGATGTTTTGAAGATGAAAATATGCAGACCGAGTAATGTTAGTGACATGAGATTAAAAAGATAAAGTGCTATCAAGGATGACACCTAGACTCTTAGCTGTAAGGGAGGGATAAACTGTAATAATCAAATTTATTTGTGACCATATTACATTTGGATAAGGTAGACCTGGCGCCAGTAAGGAGAAATTCTGTTTTCTTGGAGTTCAGTTTAAGACAGATTAGACTAAACCACAATTTAATTTCACAGAGGCAGTCTGAAAGGAAGGGTGGTGTTGGGCTTGGTGGAGAAGTAGAGCTGGGTGTCGTCCGCATAGCAGTTGAAATTAATACCAAATTTTCTAAACATGAGACCAAGAGGAAGAAGATAAATGTTAAAGAGGAGAGGACCAAGAACAGAACCCTGCGGTACACCTGAAACATCTTGGGAGGACTGTGACTTGAAGTACAAAGTGCTGACAGTCATAGAGACAAGAGTGAAACAAATTCAGAACAATGCCTGAAAAAAACCAATGGGACGTATCTATCAAGAAGAATATCACGTGAAATGGTTTCAAACGCTGCGCTCAGGTCAAGAAGCATGAGAACTGATCAATTCACTTTTCTAGACCTTCTGATGAAACACTGAGCACAACTCTTACAGGCACAGTGGCTCTCCTACCTGCTGCATTCTAGGTTTTTCTTCTGAATTCTTACCTTCAACCTGTCTAATCTGTGGACAGTTCATTTTCAGATGCAGCTTCTTTGGCGTTTGGTCAGAAAAGAGTAAAAAGTCTCATGTAAACAATTTTAGATCAGTTTTAAACAACTGACTCCAACTCTGCAAATGAATTGTTTAAAAAACACAAATAACTGCTTTTGTAAACTCTTCTAACAATCCTGTTATCAGTCAACATGAAGTTTAGCCGTTTTAAAATGAACATTTTAATTCAAACCACCATTTCCGTCCACCATACGTAGTCGTTCTCCTCCTTCAGGGTTTGTCGGTACAAAGCGACGGTGTGGGGTGTGAGACCGTGGGGTCCAAACTGTGTTTATGAAACTGTCTCGTTCTGGTCGGCCCTGCAGTCGTGGGAAGGAAGATGATTAAACAGCAGTGAGGAAATGCTTTTGCAGTGTGTGTGTGCTGAGCGAGTGTATCCCTGGTGGGTCTGTGTGTGTGTTTGCTGTGAGTGTGTGTGCACAGTTGGTTTCTCTGCTCCCGGGGCTAAAAGCCATCCACAGATAAGTTATCTACAGCACCCAGACACAAAAACAGTAACACAGCACCGACACACACTGTTATCACTGCAACAGGAGACCCCAGGGAGAGAGGGTGTGTGTGGTGGTGGTGGTGGTGGTGGTAGGGTCGATGCAAGACGGCAAAGAAAGAGCAAAAGAAAGAGGACAGTGGTAGCGCCTTGGGGAGTGAAGCAGAAGATGGAAAGACCACTAAAGGAATCAACGTTTTCAAACGTTTTCATGTCAGAAAGGCCTGAAAAAGAGGAGATAGTGAGATTTTAATATTTTCTTCTGTAAACTTCTCCTTTTGTAGTTCTTCACACAACTATCAACACCCCCTTGGCAAGAGACTACATTTTTACTTTTATCCAGCATTTTTGTTATTGCTGAGCAAAAAAAACCTCACATTTTCATGAATTTCATCTTTTCACACAAATCACTTCCACTGGTCACCCACCACATCTGGCTGGAAATGTATCCCATCAATTTCCTCTCTTCCACGGTATGGTCTTGGAGGCAACAGGTCCAGGGGGGTAACCCAGACCTCCCGGTCTCAGCAACCCTCCAGCTCCTCCTGAGGATCCAAACCTCCAAACTGGTGTCTGATCCTTGCGTTTAGTGGTTTTGCTCTTCTTGTGGTTTGTATTTAGTTTTCTCTGAGTCTGTTTTTACCTTCATGCAGTCAGTTCCTGCTCCTCACACTCTCACCTGATCCTCATTGTCTGTTCCCAGGTGTTGGTCAGTGTGTCTTGTTAGTGTCTCTTTAAGGGTGCAGTCACACCAGCCCTGTTTAGTCCGCTTTAATCGAACTCTAGTCCGTTTGCCTAGAAAGTCCGGTTTGTTTGGGGACGTGTGAATGCGCAATCGAACTCTGATACAGACCCCAAAAAAAAGTGAACTCTGTTCCACCTACCTAGGTCTCGGTTTGGTTGAAGTGAACTCTGGCGTGGTTCGAATGCAGTGTGAATACAAGCGGACTGGAGACCGTGCCAAAAGCAGGAAGTGGACTACAGTGCAGGGCATTCTGGGTAAATGCAACCAAAACAAAAGCGCATTTCTTTTACCTCATTCGGAGCCGTCTCAGCCGCCTTGTGTGAAAAACAACATTCTCCGTGGTCTTCTGCCTCGTCATCCGCTCATGCTGATGCTGCGTTCCAGTTGTCCTCGGAGGTCGTAATTACGAGCTTCCGAGCAGTAAAAATCAACTGGAACGCCCCCTCAGGTCGTAATTACAACTCGTGGACTCAGTCTCGCTGCACCGTACCCGAGTTCGCCGAGATCATCGTTTCAAGATGGCTGCTCCTCGCATCAACAGTGAGTGAAAGAGTTACTTTTTACTCTTTTTCGCAGTTCTTTGTGGTTTACTCAGCCGTAACTTCACATTAACGCATTCAGGCACTGTAGTTCTTTACAGTAACGACAATGATATGTTTAAACAGCCGCTGTGCGTCGACAACGGCTCGCTAAACGGCTGTGAGGCGGCATTGTTGTTGTTTAGCACAGTACTCGTTTTAGCTGTTCAGCGTTCATTGTTTATCATTAACTCAGTAACACATGTCGTACTTTACAGTGATTATTATACAATAAGTCGCCTAATAATTAGAGGGTGTTTCTAAGCGGTTTGTGTTTTCTAAAGAACGTGATTGTTGTGTTGATGATGTAGCTGCGTCGGAGACCTGCAACCTCGTTGTTCTTTGTTCACCTTTACATGTGTTTTTAGCTAGTAAACTAATGTTTTGCACCATAAAAAGGTCTATCAAGATTTATCTTGGCTTGTCAGGGTGGGAATCCAGTTTAACAGAATCAATTATTTTGTTTAAAAAAATGTAAAACTTGAAACCCAAACCATCCTGTCAATCCACAGCTGTGTGTGTCTGTGTTGGGGGGGGTTTGTGTGTGTGAGAGAGAGTGAAAATCGACCTTATTTATACTTATTATTGTGGGTTAGTTTTGTGAGTTACTGTCATCTGTGATTTGTTGTTAACCATGTGTATATTTCTTTGCAGTTTGTCGACATGGAGATGAACATGTTCCTGGACCCGAGCAGACAAACCTGTTTCCCTGGTCCCTTGTTCCAGAGGAATGGTGACTCCTTGACATATTTTATTGATGAAAATTGAACTGTACAAGTCCGGTTACTGCAACTCAACGACTCTACAGCAGGTTACCTGTGCCTTGTTGTCATATGTTATTAAAAACAATTTGAAATAACAAATGCACAAATTCTTGTCTTACTTCACAATAAGTGTGGTTTTTCAGTAGAATAAAGGAAAGCAGGTAATGAAAAGAAACTACTTAGAATGAAAGTAAATTCAGTGTAAAAGAGGAACACCTCTGGTATTCAAACACGACAATTTGTCATGATGCACTGCAGTTTTTCATCAATATTTTTGGAAACCGATGTACTTGCAGAGAAACTAGTGCTCTCATGTTCTCATCGGGCAGAGTTTTAAAATTACTACATAGAAATGCTTTATTTAAGCACTGACTTTTAAGCAGGTGTTATTGTTGTGGGAAACTAAGTTTTGCAGCTGGTTTTTGAAGCTGTAAAATGTGTTTACCTATACCAGCTTATGTTTTTGGCGTGGTTTATCCACACAGATATAAATGACAGCGAGAGAGTGGCATGTCAGATAAACACATTTAATCAAAACAGCACTATAACAACACTAGAACATTTTTTGACAAGCTAATACAAGTACAGCATCCACACATCACAGTAAAGAGTAATTTAGTCATTTTCATCCTGCCTTGGACAGCTGTTTGGGTGATCCTGACACACTGGTGAAGCCCCAATGCAGAGGTTATGCAGAAGGCAGGCTGCCATGATGACAATCATCACCACAACATCAATTCGTTAGGCCAGGGGGTGAAGGTGTGTCTAATTGTGCAAAATGGCCTTCAGTACTTAATAATAATAATAATAATGAATTCAATTTATAACGCACTTTTCATTAATGAAAATCTCAAAGTGCTACTTCCATGATGATCCTGCGTGCTGAGGACTGCGAGACATCAAATTTGTCAGACATCTCCCTGAAGCTGTTCTGGTTGGCCATGTACCACAGGAACATCAGGACCTTCTTTTCTACAGGGACTGGTGCTGCACCTTGACAGTGCTCCTTCCTTATGCCTTTCTCCTGCAGCTGCATCATTACAGATGTGAACTGGGTCTTGTTGACTCTGAAATGACGCACAAACTTGTTGTCATCCATGTTCAGCATCACCTCCCATAGTCTTCATGATTATTCCATGTGTCCGTAGGTTTGTGTGTATCAGCAGCATCCTAAAATACAAAGAAATTAAATTGTTTTGTTACTATGGACCATATGAGTCTGAAATAAAGTTTTGATTGATTGAAGTTTAATAACAATTTTAACAATAAACCGTAAAAACGTCTGCTAATGGATTGAGGTAGTAAAAAGAAAAGAAAAACAATGTTCAGCACTTTCTGACTTTATTTATCTAATGATAACTTCTGTACTGCTGCTATAATCACCCGCTTCGGATGTTATCAGTCCATTCTATGGGCGCTATCATCTGTTATCATCCTCATTCAATGCGGTCAAAAGGCCCATCTTCTACCTCTTACGAGGTTTAAAGGTACGTTATCACCCTTACAATGAATGACAACATGCTCCGTCTTTAGCTACGTGGTTAGGTTTCGATTTCATTTTTTAAAACTTTCTTGGTTAGGTTTAGGCTCTTGGTTAGGTTTAGGGTTAGGGTTAGGGTTAGGATCCTAAAAGAGATCGAATTAAAACTATAAAGTAGATGTAAAAGCCTCAAGACCATAATTAACAAAAATAAGCTTATTTATAAAAAAAATAAAAACTACTGGTTAAAACAACATACCTGGTTAACATTTCAAGAGCCTCAGAATTGCTTTTCAACTTCGCTGCTGGTCTGGAAACCTTTTTATAATCCAACAAAGCAAGAACAACAACAGTTTTGTAGCGGGCGTCCATCTTGTTTTCGTCATTGTGCCGACAAGCTAACTGGAACGCATTTAACTCGGTGATGACGTCATTCCAGGTTGGTAATTTCGACCTCCGAGGCAACTGGAACGCAGCATGAGTCCATTGTTGACAAATGACAAAGCAGAAATACTAAAACTGCTAAAATTTGACGACACTTCATTTTTGTTTTTATTTCCAGAAGAAGAAGAAGTTTCTTCTTCAGAGGTTTTTGTGTCACCCTCTGGCATTTGAGGCCAAAGCAGCTTCTCCGTGAATCCTCTATGACTAAATAACCTGGGCAACATGAGGGATTAGCAGTTAGCACTTTTGCCTTGCAGGTTCTGGGTTCAATTCCTGGGTTGGACCGGGGCTCTTTCTGGGTGGAGTTTGCTTTCCTCTCGGTAAGTTTCCTGCATGTGAGGCTGCAGGCCTGAGATCTGTGACCTCAGAGGGATTTGCCAGGTTCAAAAAGCTTAATGATAATTATAAGTTTTAAATCTAAAAGCTTCAATTGTGGAAATAATAGAACAATATGCCAATAAGTCAGGTTTTGTTTGCAGTAGAGTTAAAGGGGACCAAATGTAGGATATATAATTTTTTGTGGTTTATCTGTGGGCTATCCAGACCATTTTCAGTCAATTTTATACACAAAATAATGCTTAGATTAAAAAATATCCCCTTTCTAATTCTGCCAAATTTCACTTCCGTTCTAAACGACCGGTTTATGAATAATGAGGTCTGAAAGCCACGCCCTACAAAGACCTATTTACATTAACTACGCCCTCTGCAACAGCCAGTATCTCTAATATGTTGTTATTTTAAAATTAGCTCTTTTTTATTACTCATTTGACTTACTGTTAGTGCTAGTAGCTTAAGATAACTTACCAAAAGCCCTCTGCGCTTGCCGCCATTTGCAGCTCCTTTTTTTAGCATTAGCTCCGAGGCTAATGATAGCTTTTCCTCTCCGAGCGGGCGGTGTGCTCCGCTCGTTGCATGCGGCGCTTGTTGGAGCGTGCTTCAGTCCACACACAAAGTTCACAGAATGTCTCCAGTTAATTTATCCGCATGAGGCAACTTTTGACCGGACCCCCGGACGTCAAAAGTCAGTAGCTCGCAACAACTCCCGCACGCAGATGGTGTCTTCGCCGGCGGTCTGCAAAACAAAAGGCTTAAAAAAAAAAAAAAGGAAATCCGCGACCGTGACGCGAACCTGTGTCCTTCGGATGACGAGTCCGGTTCATTACCTCTGGGCCAACCGTGCAGTTGTGCAAAAACAGACTTTCGTCGTATAAGAAATAATCACAACCACCTACATTTAGAACGCTGAAGTTTTGATTAGATTTTGATGAAGTGAAAGGTATTCTTAAAATAAATAAGTTGCTAATCTGAAAATATATCGATCAGTGGTGCTTGATGGCTCTTTTTTATTACTCATTACGCGAAGAGAGTGTGTGTGTGCACAGTTTTCTGCCGGCTTCGCGTTGGGAGCGATATTACACTAAAAATTGAACTAAAACGTAAAAATAACAATTATAAAGTATTATTATGTCGATGTATATTTCTAGTCTCACCCCGATTTCTCCGAAACAAAAGGCTTTAAAAAAAAGGGGGGAAAAAAAGATGCCGTTGACAGGGCAAACCCCTAGCCCCCCATGGGCTAAATAAATGAATAAATGACCGCCAGGTCAGCTCCTAAACCGCTAGGCAACCGTGACATCTTTTATACTCAAGTGGGTGGAGCATCACCAGGGGTTGCTAGGTGAGGGGCTGGACTCAGGTTTGAGGTGATTGGCTACGGTTTGTGACATCACAAACCGCAGGAAGTGTGAAACGGAGCGTTTTTAATCACAGACAAATAAATCTACTTAGAGTAAATAAACCACTGGGTGCATTTTTTTGGCACAAGGACTGTTTTTTTATGAAGTAAATACCCAAAGTTTAGTAAAAAAACATTAAAAAGTGAATTTTGCATGTGTGGTCCCCTTTAAGAATTTATTGTTTAATTATTTATAGCTCCATTTATATTCAGACACTGTTCAGTCCTGGTGTTAATTACAAAAAAAACCTCCAACATGTTTGAATATAGAATACAAATAATAATCAGCATTTCTGACACATTTGAACAACTTTTTAGTTAATTTGGTGTTTCTTTGGTTGTGAGTTTAATAAATATACGGTAAACGGAAGAGAAACCAGATGTTTTTCTTGAAAACACATTCTTTTCTTTCAAATATATATTTTTTACCTCGAGCTGTCTGCAGAGGTTTCCAAGTCAAACTGCCAAGAACGTGTTTTGGTTTCTTGTTGCCATTGAGTTTAGAGATCACAGAAAAATGACGACCCCCGCCGAAGAAACAACTATTTCCTGAGCAAAATACTAACTCAAAAAGCCTGAAACTTATTCTGCAGGATGCCAGGGAGCAAACACACAAACAGAAAGAAAAAAAAACATGAACATTAACAAAACAATCAGTTTTATTGTCAGAAGGAATGATGATGTCATCAGAAAGATTTAGGAAATAGAAAAAAATGAGCAAAAAATAGAAAAACAAAGAGACTATCTCTAATTTCTAATCTTTAATCTACTGAGAGGAGAGAAAAACAAGAGAAAGGAAATCTGCAGAGCAGAAAGGAGGTGAAGGAGAGGAGGAAGAGGAGAGACAGATGAAAATTAGAGAAGAGAAATAAAAATATGTACAACATGAGTCATGAAAACCTCTTCATGTTAGACCCGTGTGGCCTTTAAAGCTTTTTGCTTATTTCATTTAGTCTGTAACATTTTTAACCTTTATGATAAAAGGCTAGTTTAAATCCTGAAGGTTTGAAATCAAATGTCCCTCCTCCTCCTCTTCCTCTTCCTCCTCCTCCTCTTGGCGAGGAGCTCTGCAGCATCAGGATTCAGACGTGACTCCTGTAAGAACGGATCGGATGAAACGAGCCAACAAAGACTCATCGTGCGACGCTCTCCTCTCACACAACTCTTCATGATGCAGAATAAAACTGAAGAATCCCAGTTAAACCAGTCAGCAGCTTCAAAACATCCATACATGGGACTAAACAAGTAAAACCTCAAAACGCTTCCTCGGGTCGATTTATTTGATCCATTGAAACCAGTTTAGTCCGTTTTTGTCCAAAACAGTCAAACACCTTACAGTAACCCTGTTTTGTTTGTAAGTGTCTGTGCTGGTTTGTCTGTTAGCAAAATATCTTATGAAGCAGAGAACAAGTTTAAATGAAACTCAGGAATAAGTCAGCGGCTGTAACAGACACTGAGCTACAGTTTGGTGTGGTAGTGGCTGAGAGTGCTGCCAACCAGGTATTCAGAGCACAACAGTTTAATTTTAATTGGGGGTTCAGTAAATGGCAGGATTTGAATTCATATTCAGTTGTGTAAATAATTCTGTCCACGAGGGTTTCCTTCTCCTCACAGCTCCCACCATGACCTGCATATTCTCCCTTTCACTCTCCTCACCTCCCCAATTATCCTGTCATATTAATGTGTGTGTGTGTGTGTGTGTGTGCCACACAGCCTAGGCGTTTTCAGCAGATAATTGGATGTTGGGTCATGACATCAAACAGCTGCCAGGGGATGGCGTGAGGACAAAAATAAAGGTAAAGAGAGCTACAGGATAATTTTGAATTTCAGGTGCTTTAGTTTCACAAATCTTAACGAGACAGTGACAAAAAAACAGGCAGGAAAAAAAAATCCCTTCGTCCTGCTCCACCCACGGTGACAAAAAGGACTAAATTATCTTCCATGGGACAGAAACACATTTTACAAAAATAACAACAATAAGATAAAAATTAAAGACACATTTTAGGCCAAGATCAGTCCTGATTTTTGTTTTATCAATATTTTTTCATAGTGATAGTCATTTTTTTAATTATAATTTTATAACAATATTGATATTTATTTGTTTTCAGGAAACATTTGATTCTATTTTCTGGTAAAAGACAGAAAATTAGCTTTGGCTGTTTAGAGAAATACATTTTACTTGTTATCTTGTTGGTTTATTGGGCATGAAAACCTGTTAGAAGTGACTAAATACTCAGTTCGTATATAGTTTGAATGTCATGTACATCTTTGCCTCAGCAGTATTTATTTGTGTCATATTCTTTAACGTAGACTTTTCTTCATGTTGCTCATTCAGGGGCCATTAAAAAATGTAGAATTCTTCAAGTGTTTAATGGAGTAAAGATAATCCTGATTAGATTATCAAACAGTGACGTGATTTCTGGAGGATCGAAGGTTGAAGATAAGACTCCAGACAGTGAACTCTCAGAGTAAACGGTGGGATGACTCTCAGCCACCACTGACCACGCTGACGTTTAGAGATGTAGCTTTAAAACTGAGCTGACTGGGTGTTTCTAAGGTTGCTTAGCTCTGGCAGCCATCTTGAATCAGACTGACTTGAACAGTTTGAGACATGTAAACAACAATAACATTCTGAAAGTTCCATTCAAATCCATTCACTGCTTTGAGATATTTTACTAACACGACAGAAACAAACACCTTGGCAAAAACACAATCACCCGTTTGCTCTCAGCTGCAGGTTTTAAAATATTCTGTTGGGTCCTCGGTTTGTTCTAGACGCTAACAGTTGCAGCTTTTTGAGTTTTATTTTAATTTTGAAGTTATTTGAAGTACAGGTTGTCCCCGACTTACGAACGAGTTCCGTTACTACGCACCGCTCAGTCGAAAATTCGTAAGTCGGAACCACACGAGCCGCCACTGATACACGTACATGTATGGTAATGAAAATTAACCAAGTTACCAAGCACTTCGCCTATCCTAACACAGCTACATAATTATCACAAAACACTTACAGTCCAGGGCTAAAAATAAAAAGTTAATTTCTTACTTTGAGCTGATCAAGCTTGTCTCGTCTTCTTGCATGTTACCTCTTGCACGTCCGAGCTCCGCAACTTCGAGCTGCTCCACGCGGTCCAAACTGTTTACAGGAAGGACTGTTAGCATGTTAACTCCAAACATAATGAAGGGAACAAGAGTGAATAACTTACTGGGAGCCGTTTCTCCGCGGCGTCCATCCAAAACAAGCTGCTCCGCGTTAGCATGTTAGCCCCGCCATTAGCAGCGCCCGTTAGCGTTAGCCCCGCCAAGGCTGCCGCAGCTGTTTGTCTGCGTTTTCGCATGTTAGCTCGGTGTCCAGACAACATCTTAGGCTGCCAGGCGGACATGGAGGCGAGCTCCCGGCCTCCGCCCGTCGGCTCTGTGTACCCCATCCAACCGTCCATCCTACAGCAAGGCTAGTTAGAATGTTAGCTCGTTGCTACTCTGGTCCGGCTCGCTGTCTGCTGCTTCACGCGGTCAACAGTGTCGTTTTGCTTCGCCCATCCGTTCCTACACAAAACCACCGTTCAGCTCCAGATCATGTATCCGAGCACAGGGACCTCTGATCAAGCAAAGCCGGCTGTCAAGGCTGGAGCTAACTGGCTAAGGCTAAACTCGTGGGCACTGCCGAAAACTGACTGCCGAAAACTGGCGGAAACTGTCGGAAACTGCCGCAAACTTGGTAAATCGGCTTGAAAATGAATAATTATGTATGAATATTAATACATTATTTATAAAGCCATTTAAAACAACCACAGCTGCAAGAAAGTGCTGTACACATGAAATCAAGAACATTTAAACACACACACAATTAAAAAATAAATTATTTCATATTTTTATTAATATGATTTGTTTGTATGGTCAGAACGTCGTAAGTCGAGGCCGTCTTAAGTCGGGGACAACCTGTAATCTCAACATTGTGATGCAACATTTCATTTTAAGTGAACTCCGTCTTTTTACTCCAGTTTTCTGTTTTGATATCCGTCACTAGATCAGGGCTGGCTGTAAGTCGTGTTTGAGACATCTTTAATCATCTCCCATGCATTTTCTTTAAATTTTAAATAATTCCCACTGTCCTCAAAAGAGAAAATGGAAAATGTTGAATAAAATCAACTGTTAAATATTTATGTTTTTGACGTATTGATAAAGTGAATCTGTCGTCAGATACATCAGCTTTAAACATTTAACTCAAAGCATTCTGAACAGGTTTAAGTGTTTCTCACTCCACCTGTGAGTGCACACACCTTCACCTCAGACTGCTGTAACTCTTCTTCATCACAGCAACATGTGGAGCGATGAACCACCAGAGGTCAGCAAAGACAGGACTTTTCTGTCTTCATGGTAGAAACAGACACATGGCAGCAGAAAAACCTGCCTTTAATTCCTCTGAGCAGCTGGACGTGCATTCATACAGTTTTTCTTTCCACCACACTGTGGATTTTAAACGTAGCAAAAAACAAAAACAAAAAAAACAGCAGTTTTCTTTCTGACTTCCTGGAAGGACAAGATGATGGGAGGTTGAGAGGAACTGATTTCTATTTCAGGTGTCAAAATATAGAGACAAATATCAGGACAACGTTATGTCCCGATGGTCCAACATGAACCACCTGACCCAGAACAGCATCAGAACCAAGTATCCATGAACAGAAACATGGTTTCACCAACCAGATGTGAACGCATGCACACAGAGAGGCAGAGGTGAACGTGGTCTATGAGGTGCCGTTTGTAAAGTTACACAGTCAAAAATTAACAGCAATTGTTTGGTTTATTTAGCCTTTCCTAATATTTTTTTTCAAAGTCATATTTTCACCATTATGTACTTCACCATAATACTCATACATTTATAAAAGTCATCGTCCACTAACTAAATATTTCGTTTACAAACTAAATATTTTGTCTACTACATACTTAACTTGCAAGTTAAATATTTAGTTAGCAAGCTACATATTTAGTCCCACACTAAAATTTAGTTTACAAACTAAATGTTTATGTCTAAGCTAAATGTTTAATTTACAAACTAAATATTTAACTTGCAATTTAAATACTTAGTAAAGGAACTAAATATTTAGGTGTATATTAAATATTTAATTCTCAAGCTAAATATTTATTTTCAAAACTAAACATTTAATTTTCAAACTAAATATTTATTGTCCAAGCTAAATATTTAATTTCCAAACTAAACATATCATTTCTAAGCTAAACATTTAATTCTTAAACTAAATATTTAATTTGCCAACTAAATATTTAGCTCGGACCTATTTATTTTCCAAACTAAACATTTAATTTTCAAAGTAAATATTTAATTTGGTAACAAAATATTTAGCTTTGATCTAAAAATATATTTCCCAATCTAAACATTTAATTTCCAAATTAAAAATTTAATTTACTAACTAAATATTTAGATCAGACCTAAATAGTTAGCTTGCTAGCAAAATATTTAGATTGTTAGCTAAATATGGAACTTGCAAGTTAAATATTTTGTTAGTAAAATAAACATTTAGCTTGGACGTAAACAATTAGTTTGTAAACTAAATATTTAGTGTGGAGTTAAATATTTAGCTTGCTAACTAAATATTTTACTTGTAAGTTAAGTATTTAGTTTGTAAACTAAATATTTAGTGTGGAGTGCTGTTAATTTTTGACTGTGTAACTTTACAAACGGCACCTCATAGTCCACGGCCTGCAGACGGTTGGTCAGACGTTCAGTGTGTAACGATGAACATCAGGCGACTGACTGCACAGACTCAGTCGAAATGCTGGAATGAAGGGCTGAACGTGACTAAATGCTGGAATGAAGGGCTGAACGTGACTAAATGCTGGTGTAAAGAAGCAGCTTTTATTGCTCTGATACAGCCCCCACCACATACACACCCAACCCCCCAATAAAAGTCCAAATTTAAAGGAGACTTTGTACAAATTGAAGTTTTTTCAGATTGTTGATCATTTAAAATGATGCATAAACAGACAGATGAGCAGCCAGACTAAAAATACAGGTGGTCCCCGTCTTACGCCGGCCTCGAGTTACGACGTTCCGGACATACGAACGCGCTTACGAACAGTACTGTTGTACAGTAAATACAGCACTGGTATGTGTTTTTAGATGAAAGTGTGTTAGCTAACCGTTTGTAAATAAAGTTCTTTGCATGTTTATGAACCAGTATGTACGCTTGTTCAGTCTCATGTTGATAAACGGGTGTGCGGCGCAGCGTTAGCATACATTTTCTGACTTACGACCAAAAATCCGGACTTACGAACGCCACGTGTAACGCGTTCCGACTTACGAATTTTCGGGTTACGAACGGTGCATATACGGAACTCGTTGTGTCGGGGACCACCTGTAATGAACTTTTTAAAGTTATTAATAATAAATATAATAAAAAAATTATAGACCAATTTAAAACATAAATGCTGTGGACTTTTGAGCTGTTTTCTTTATTTAAAAAAGAAAAAAGAAAGAAAAACTTTTTACGCTCCTTCTCTTTGAGTTGTACAGAAGGCTTAAATAAATGCAGCTGAACTCCTCCTGAACCTGCTTAATGCACACCATCACACCTGCCACTCCTCAGATCTCCTCGTCCAACGCTCAGGATTAAACATCAGGCTGATGTAAGAAACATTCCTTCAGAAAGGTAAAATCAGCACCTGCAGTGAAAACACTCGGGCCAACCACAACGCCACTCTCAGGTTTCTGACCTGAGAAAATACAGCAGATTTAAATGAAACTACTCACGAACCCACTAAACCTCCTCTGTAATAGACCTTTTACCAGTTGACGTCATCGCGCATGCGCACTCGCATTTTTCGAGACAACCGGAAGCTAGGGCACGCAACTGGAGTGTTGTCATTACTGGCAACGGTCGCGGTGGAGAAATATGACTTTTATTGTGTTTATAATTGTTCCAGGCAACGTAAACGAGTAAAAGAAGAAGGTGAGACTTGTTCGTTTTACCAAGTCCCTCTAGGAAAGTCGAGTAAAGCGACTAAAAGAAGGAAGATGTGGAGGAAGATGAGCGCTTCGCCGGCAGGACTTCACCCCGACACAAAGCAGCAACGTGTGTAATCAGCATTTATTATCTGGCATGGACATTAATGATCCAAGCTCCGTGGATTACATTCCTACATTACATCTTGGATATGGGAAACAGACAAAACAGAGAACAACCTCCCGCAGCTGAATGCTACTGGACAGTTGCTAAGCTAGCAGCTAGCTAGTTCTACTAGACCTGGCTGTACCTTAGTCCACTGCCTGTGTTGAAGTGTCAACCTGCGACATGCAAGGACATTCCTCCTTCAACTCCCTGAAGGAATAACAGGTGATTAAATTGGAAAACACGCAGCTCTATAAAAATGAACATACCACTGCACTGTTAGCCTGTTATCATTTGAACTCTTGAACTCGTTGAAAAAATATACAGTATAGTTTTCCACAAGACAAACATGTTTTATTAACATTATTTGAGGTCTGACTTTAAAAACATTTCAGCCATTTCTCTGTTTCTGTAAGTTATTTGCACAGTTTTGCTGGGAGCATCGGTGAAATGCTGTCACAGAAAAAAAAAGCAATCCTGTCATCAATGTGTATAAGCATACAGTTTAACTATACACAAGACTGTTTTGTTTATTGTCAAATATGAATTAATACTTTGTTTTACAGCAGCAACTGGCCACCAACTCCTTGCTGACAAAGGGTTTGATGTCGTCAGAGGTGGAAAAAGGGAAGCTAGTCTGAACCTGCCCCATTTTCTGCATCCAGCATCCAGACACAAGCAGTTCACTGAGGAAGAGGTATGTATTGTACAAGGAGTGTTGTGGCCTTTTGAAGTTTTTGAAGGACATCACGCTAATCCAATGAAAACTCACAGCACTCAGCTGGCTCAGTCATTCCCTCCCCAATTAGACCAAATTTATATACTGTATTCAAATCCATGTTTATTACAGTAATTGATTAATGAAATAGTCCACACATCCCAAAACAGACATTGATTGTAGTACATTAAATTTAGAAATGAACACACCAACCTTTAAAAAAAAAAAGAAACTGTGCTGTAATTTGACTTTTAGTGAAGTGGAACTTTTGTTTAGTTAAATTTTTTAATCTGTTAATATACAAATGCTATTTTAGTCACATTTTCGGATTTTGAATCTCTCTAGATAAAGAAAGAGCGTTTACAACAAAAACAGGTCAGTCTCTCTTATCATGGTGACCTAACCAGGCTGAAAGAAAATCCTCTTTGTGACTCTGCTGTTGTCAGATCTGTTCTCTAGTTCAGCTCTCTGGTCATCCAATGACTTAGCAAAAAAACAAAACAAAAAAAACATTAAACTCTCTAAAGTCTCCAAGTTGTCAGAGAAGGCATCATTAAATTTTTTTTAGCAGGTTACTTTCTGTCCTTTAACAAATGAAATGACAAACACAAACACATCTTCTGGTATGTGTTGTTTCTGACTTATATAAATAATGTGTGCGCAGTGAGCCATTGTTCACTGCATGACTGTTTGCGTGTATCTGCCTCAATTAAATGTGATTCTGCTTGTGAGACATTTAAAGATGTTTTGAACTTCTGGCAAGTCTCTCTGATGGCGTGGAGACTGGACAGGGCCCGCGGCCGTCAGCTACTTCATCTGCCGGAGGGTCTGGATCGAGAAACCACAGCCAGGGGCTTTGAGCATACCTAAAAAGAAAAAAACATGAAGTTTTAAATTCTAGACAAAATAAAGGAATTAAAGAAACATACAGATAAGCGTTAGTGGTTTTTAAAGTTTACTACTACAACCTGCAAAAGGCAACAATGGCTCCACGCTCAAAATGTCCTTGTGAAGACCAGCCAGCAGTGATGGGCTCATCAGGATGTCGTGGGTTCAAAATGCAGGCTGTTCAGCGTTCTCCTGGAAAACTTCTGGATGCCGATGTCATGCCTATAATGACACCAACATGAAAAATGTGGTTTATATCTAACACATATTAGCAAATCTGTTTGTAGAAGTGTTTTTTAAAAAATGTCCAAGAACTATTCCAGATCTTACAATTGTAGAAAACATTTAAAACCGTGCATATGTCATTGCATTTATTTCTTATCTAGTGCCACTAGAAAACAACAATAATTAACACAATAAAATAAACTACAATTGTAAAATGTTGAATAGTTTTTTGACTGGAATAAGACAAAATAAGTGATATTGTATGCTGGTGAAGATTCTCAGTCGTCCAGGACATGATAAATCAAAAAAGGCGTTCAATACAAGATCAACTGGACTTTATTTGTAACAGAAAAAAATGAGGAACGCTTCACGAATTTGCGTGTCAAGGATGCGCAAGGATGACACGCAAATTCGTGAAGCGTTCCTCTTTTTTTTCTGTTACAAATAAAGTCCAGTTGATCTTGTATTGAACGCCTTTTTTGAAGTGATATTGT
>JBBPBX010046142.1:0-16233 GCA_038048925.1 Garcialebias charrua | reverse complement strand
AAGGAGCCCTCCACAGTGGGCGTCGCCCTCATCATCATCATCATCATCGTCATCGTCATCATCACAGCCAAGAGGCTGAAGAGCCAAACGCAGACCGCCGCTATCCAGAAGCAGCTTCCTCAACAGGGACTTGTTGCTGCAGGACAAAAAAAAAAAAAGACTTTAGACGACATACATGAGATCATCACGTCCAAATATATGGAGCCATTTCATTCAAAATTAAATAAATCAATAGTGTTGTTTAAAAATTATTAATAAATATTCCATTAAGTAAATAAACGTTCCCATGAAAATGTAAATAGTGTAAATGTAAACAGAAATGTTTAGGTTTTCTCTTCCTAAGATTTATTTTTTATTTATTTCAAATTTATTCATTTATTAATAGAGTTTCTATTTGTGACGCTTTTATTTTGTAAAGCTACTTTACATATTTCAGGGGCTTTTGTTTTTTTAACCCCGTTATTCATTTCAAGCTCTTTTTAATTCATGTTCTTATATTCAAACAAGAGGGCGGGGTTTCCTCTATCTTTTAGACCAATCACAGCGAAGTATTCAACTCGCTGAGCTCTGATTGGTCCAGCTAACCTCAAACCATGAAGTAACTGTGTTCAGAAAGTCAGGATGACAAGCGGGCACATCGTAGAACTCCGAGATGAAATACAAAGACTTGTTGATGAAACTGATCATTATATTATATTTACATCCTACGTTGTAATCCAGGGTGTGATTCATTTGCAGTGTGGACACGGTGTGGAGCGGGTGAGACTGACAGCTGTCAGAGCTTGAGGAAGTGGGAGGGGCTTACGGCCGAACGTGCTTTCGTCACAAAAGTCTCCAGTAACACTGAAAAAAAGTCTCTATAGATTTGTTGCTAGTCGCAAACCCCATTAATAAATAACAAAATAAATAAATCTTGAAATAAATAAAAATAAATATTGGAGGAAAAAAAAAAAACATTTCTATTTAAATGCTTTATTTCATGGGAACATTTATTTATTTAATGGTATATTTATTAAAGCTGGGGTATGTAAGATTGTAATGTAGTCTGTAACTTTTCAAACAATATATATTTTAACATATTTCTTCACTCTGTCACTAGATTGATGTTAGAGAGGTAATCTCTGAAAAAACTAAAAAAAAATATTGTCCCCTTGCTTCTCCAGGTGGTAAATAAGCATTTCTAAAAAGAAAAAGTGACCCGCCATTTTCCAGCCAATAAAAACAAAGTTTGTAACCAGCCAATAAAAACCGAGCTTGAATTTGAATCAGCCAATAAAAACAGAGCTTGAATTCAAATTTCAACAGACCACAAGGGGGCAGAGCCATATATGGCTCTGAGGGGGAGGGATCAGAATGCTTTGCTTGTTGAAATTTTTTCTAAGTGCTGCTGTTCTACAGAAACTGCAGACTGAACCTTTAAATAATTTTAAAATAACACCGTTTATTTGTTTATTTAATTTTGAATGAAATGACTTTCCATACAATCAGGCATCGAGTCCGATTTGATCAAAATAAACAAAACTCGTTTTCAGGTTTAAGCCTTTTCTTCATCTTCATCATCCTGATGAGGCTCCAGAGATATGATTTGATTTGTCCTGGTAAACCAAATAACTCGTGGAAAATACGTCTGAAAGCTATTTTTAGCGTATTTTGAGGATCTCTTCGTGTCACCTGAAACCAGAAACCTCAAACCACGTTTGGATATCAGGATTTTCCGACTGGAGTGGAAAATATTTTTCAGGCAAATAGAAAAATTCAGGTTTTCAGCTCAAAGTCTTCGATACTCGTCTGTACAGCTCAGAAAGCGCTTCAAAACATTCTGCCATCCGGTGGTCAAAAAAAGTACTACACACAAACTAATTAACCAACATTTCTTCTTAAATTTGACAATAATTACTGATTATTGTCAAACAATATTATCATTTATCACAATAATTTCTGAGACAATTAATCGCCCAGCAAAACAAGTTATCGTGACAGGCCTACTCACGACTCGATCCTCGGTTCGACGTGACGGGTCACACATGTTCATCTTTTTAATCATCAACTGATCCAAATACAACTTCAGTTTCAAAACCATGGGGCGTTGTGTAAATAAATAAATAAAAACAGAACGCAGTGGTGTAGAAATGTTACAAATGCGTATTTTATCAACAGAAAATAGTTAAACTCAAAACCTCTGCCCATCTTTACGTGTGAAATGCTCTTTTTTTATACCAAATGACTACGTTGGTGAGATTTGCGAGTGATAAATTTAACACGGTCTGTGACTCACCTGCTGATGAACGGCAACGAGAGCGCGCAGTTCATCTTGTCGGACTCAGAACCCGACAGCATCACGTGCGCAAGAGCGCCAGGACCGAAGCCAGACTCGCACTGGACCCGCAGGTTCGTCAGCAGAGTGTCGCCTGCGGAGAGAACGAGCAGAAACGTTATTATTGACAATAAACTGACGTGGAAACCTCATAAATTCTGTCAGGACAAAAATAGCTAAAGCAATTTCTGTATTATATAGAGTCTATATTATAGAGTAAGGAATCTGTTAATGATAAAGCTCTGTGCCTGTTATACAATACAATTATTGTCCCACACATAATCTATTGTATTGATGTTTGGGGTAAAGCTTGTAAATCATTCACAGAACCTGTTTTTGTACTACAGAAGAGAGCGGTAAGAATTACCATAAAGCACTATTGTCACCCTTTAAGCACTTTATTTCACAAATTGAAATTGTTGAAATCTCCATGACTTGGTGGATTACAATATCCTGTTGATTATGTATAGAGCTCATAAAAATGAACTACCAGTGAATATACAAATGTTTCTTGTCAAACGTAAAAGTTGTTATAATCTTAAAGGAACAGAGATTTTTGTGAAACCAAGATACGTATAGAACTAGTTTAAAGGGTCGGTCAACCTCAATCAAAGGAATTGAACTTTGGAATAATTTGGAAACTGGTATTAAAAACGCTAAATCAATTACCATTTTTAAAAAATATGATCAAAACAAATTTCTTGCAAAAATATAAATGATAAGAATACCGTGTAATAGTTTTCTTTCATGGAACTGTTTTCTTTTTTTCAATCTGTAACTTTTTGGATTGTTTTTTTGTTTTTGTTTTGTCTTGTTTGAATCTTTTTAATAGGGGGCAGATAATATTTTTTTTCTTCTTTCTGCATCCCCTTCAATGAAGGATGGATGATGAGAACATCTGGGACACGCTCAGGGCAGCAGCGGTGGCAGAAAATACTCAGGCAGCCGCAGTAACAACAGCAGAGGTATTTGAATTAGAAAATGTACACTTAAAAAAATGGTTTACTATATTTTATTGCCTAACCCAATGAGAATTGATAAGGAATTGAATCGATAAAGGAATTGGAATTGCTAAATTCTTATCAATTCCCATCCCTACCCTTCATTTTACTTTTACACGGTATGGTCTCAAATATGAGATTGTTTTGTATAGTATTTAAAATGAATAAATTTAATTAAAAAAAATTAAACTGTTACGGAGTGTTTTTATCAACTTTACATGAAAACCAAAGCGGCTGCTGCGTCCATCTCACCCAGCTGTTTCACTTTAGCTTTCACTCGGGCCGCCTGCCTCCCCGGGCCCTCGGACCGCTCGTCTCTCAGGCAGAGGTGGTGGCGAATCAGCAACACGGACCCCGTCCGAACCAGCGGCTGCAGACAGTTTGGGTTGCAGCTCAAGCGGCCGAGCAGACGGAAGCAGCGGCCGCTGGGGTCCTGATGCTGCGTGAGGTAGAAGAGGAGGCCGGACACGACGCCCGAGCTGATCAGAGCGGCGCTGGGGTCGCTGGCGTGGGAGAACCGCGACAGCAGCAGCAGGATGGGGGACTCGGACGTCCAGGGCTCCGGGTGGTACGGGTGCTGAAAGGCAGCGGGGCGAGGAGCAGGAGGACTTTCAAGAGTGACCTGAGTCATGGAAGCTGCCGACTGAGCTCTTCTCCTCTTCTGTGGGGAGGAGAACTTTGTTGGCGGAACAGTTAGATTATCAGGAGAGGAGCCGGAGGAGGAACCGTGCCGGGTCTGGGGTGTAGAAACATTAGAGGGAGGTGGATCTGTGATGCTCCCTGAGGAGGAGGAGGAGGACACAGCTGCCTTTGTAGAAGGAACAGAGACTGAGGAGCTGGACGAAGACGAGTTGTGAAGAGCGGGACTGGAGTGCGGGTTTGGGGAGGAGGTTTGAGGACTGCCCCAGTCCGCGTCCACACCGGAACCATCCAGCAGCTCCCCCTCAGAAGAGATCAACCCCTCCGACAGCAGCCAGGACCTGCAGAGAGACACGACGCGGGACATGAAAACATCGACTCTGAAACGGTTGCAGAGATTTACAAATTCACAACAGATCAAATGTTGAAACGAAGAAAATGTAACAGAAAAAAAAAAAAAGGTCATTTGAATTTTACGGCAGCAACAGAAATCTGAAAAGTAGTTCCGGTCCATGTTTCGTGCTGCGACACGTCCAGGACCGGAGGAGACCAGCTGCTGAAGTTTACATCCCATTCACCTGACTATCTAAAGGACATTCTTGCACCATACAGTATTCATCCACCCGGTCTCTACGATCACAGAACAGTAATTTACTTCATATTCCTCGGACCAAATTGAGGACCATGGGAGACCGAGCATTCTGTGTGGCTGCCCCCCGCCTGTGGAACTCCCTCCCTGACGACCTGAGAGCTCCACAGTCACTGGTTGACTTTAAAAGCGGCATAAAGACTTTTCTTTTTAAGCAAGCCTATTCTGCCTCCACATGATTTTATCTTTGATCTTAGCTGATATCATTATTGATTTTACTTGATTTTATCACTTGTTTTATTTTATTTATTTTTTAAGCAAGCCTAATCTGCATCCACATGATTTTATCTTTTGATCTTAGTCGATATTATTATTGATTTTATTTGATTTTATCACTTGTTTTATTTTGATCTTTGCTTTGTTACACTTTGTAGCACTTTGAGATTTTTATTAATGAAAAGTGCATTATAAATTGAATTCATTATTATTATTATTATTATTATTATTATTATTATTATTATTATTATTATTATTCTGGTCAGACCAAGTATTCCAGCTGCTGGTGAAGATTCTCAGTCATCCGGGACATGACAAAATCAAAAAAAGGCGTTCAATACAGAAACAACTGGACTTTATTTTTTTTACAAATAAAGTCTACCGGTAGTTGTTTCTGTATTGAACGCCTTAAAAAAAAAAAAAAGTATTCCAGCTGTTCATCAGTTCTGGATGGGACCAGATGTTCTAAAACCTGTAGACACTTTTCCACTTTGATAGTGTCTTTCCAGATGTGCAAGCTGTACATGCCAGAGGCCCTAATGCACCCCCATACCATCAGAGAGGCAGGCTGGTTCCTCTCCTTTTTTAGTATGGAACATATCTGTGTCTGTGGTTTCCAAAAATAATTTCGTACTTGGATCCGTCTGACCCCAGAACAGTTCTGGACTTCACCGGAGTCCATTTGAAATGGGCTCTGGTCCAGAGAAGACGCAGCGGTTCTGGATGGTGTTCACATCTGGCTTCTTCTTTGTCTGATACAGCTTTAAAGCAGCATTAGTGGATGAACTGTGTGGAAGTGTTCCTGAGCCCAGAACAGAACCAGACCTGTTCTAATGCAGGGCCCCCCAAGGGCCCGGAGATCTACTGGCTTTCAGCCTCGTCCTTTGAAAAGACTCAACATTTCTACTAGGCATGTAACGGTTGTAGTGGGTGTACCGAAACCGTTTCGGTACAACACGTTCGGTTCGGTCCACCTCCGTACCGTTTCGGTTATTTTTTTCACTCATTGAACGTTAATATATGCGCCGCGGAACATAATTTCCTGGGCGCGTTTCAGCACGGAGCTATTATCGCGCAGCACGCGCAGCATTATTAGCCATTAGCTGCTCGCTCCGGTCTCCTGTTTGGGAACGTTATGGCTTTCTTGTTAAGACGAGCGCACGTTCAAAGCTGTGTGTGTGGACGACTCTGCAGCAGACAACACGTCTCACGTGAACGTGCTTGAAACTACGTCATCGGAATGTGAACGAAGAAACCGCAGCTGTTACAAAGTGCGCTAACAACACAGCAGCTGCATTTAAACTACTTCTTCAGGTAAATTAGATCGGTCCAGAGCAATAACACAAACTGTATGAGTTTTTAAATCTGTGAATATAAGTCTGAATGTTGTTATATGCGCAGGCTTTAAAGTTACTGATCCTCGCTACGAGACATCCATCACTCAAAAAGTTCAGCTCTTTATGAAAAAACTGTATTGTCAACAAGCCCTGGAGCTGATTAAAGACCGTGTAAAGTAAAATTAAATTTGTGTTTTGAGTTTGTCACACGGCATAAATATGTGTTATTAATCACCCATATAAATCTGACTGATTAAAAACATTGTTTACCTTATAAAATTAAGTCTCAAATATAAGGAAAAAACATGATTTTCCCAGGGTCTGGAACGGTGGGGGCGTGTCAGCGCGTGGGCGTGGTTTCAGCGCAGTTCTGCAGCTCAGAGCAAGTAGGAGGACCCTCTCGCTCAGAGCTGAACTGTGTGTGGAGGAGGAAGACAGGTTCATCAGTAAACCTGCTCTGTTTGCTCCTTTTTCCAAGAGTTACGCTGTTTTTAGTGCACAAACAACTCTGGTTTTATTTTAAAAGTTGAGGACACAACTATAATTCATAACTCCGCTGTTCTGTGTTTAGAAGATGAGCGGACTCGCGCGGCTGCACCCGGTCCGACCCGACACATCGCATGCGGGGGCTGTGTTGGTGATTAAAATAAAGAGTAATCACGTTGATAACTAAGTATGCAATGGACCTGTCGCATTTTCTTAGCAAAAAAGGAGCTTGTGAACTTGTAGGGCACAGGCTTAGCAATAAAAAAAAGAAAGAAAAGAAACAGGAAAGGCGGCGGCGGTGTCCGGAGGCTGAGGAGGGAGACGGTCAGTAGCAGGTGCCCTGACCATTAAAACATCCAGGGAAGATGCAGGAACGAGGCATAATTGATTAGCTAGCTAACAATGAACAAAATATCTATGCTATTGCTATCTGATGCTATCTGCGATTCGCGAGTGAACGGCTCCACCCATGCGAAGAACAATTTATATGACTGGAGCAGCAGGGGGTGGGGCTATACTAATGAGGACCGCGTGACGAAACGCGGTCCCGTTTAAAACACGCCTAAAAAATCCTGAAATAGAAATATGTTTATACACAGTTTGCTCTATAACTCCAAAATTAATTGAGCTACAATTTTGAGACTTTTTACTCATTTACAAGATTACAATTATCACATTTACAATGTTTATTTAAGAAAATATTGAAATTCACTTTACACGGTCTTTAAAGCTCTGATGAAATGAGTGAGAGCTTCAACCGTTCAAGAAGAGGTATTGTTATTTTATTATTATCTAAATAATCTTTGTTTAAAATCATAATATTATTAACTTGTTTTTTTATCTCTTTGTTTTATTACAAGTCTGGGACAGAGGTAGCTGCTCTCTTTGTCCACTTCAGGGACAGACATCCACCAGAGATCACCTGCAGCTAAGAAGTGTGTGATGATTGAACTGAACTCTGAACTGTTCCAGGACCTGTCAGATAATCTTCTAATCTTTAGATGACATGAACTGCAGATGATGGGATGGTTGAAGTCTTTCATTGAGGAACATTATTCTGAAATTGTTCCAGTTTTTAGACACAGTTGTTCACAGGGTGGTGAACCTCTGCCCATCTTTACCTCCAAACTGCTCTTTATACCCCGGCCTCTTACTGACCTGTTCACAATTAACCCAATTACCACATTTTCCGGAATATAGGTCGCATTGTCCAATTATTGCCAAAAAATTGGAAATATCCATATATAGGTCGCACCTGAATATAGGTCGCACCTACGTCAAAATGTGGACCGTGTTTAGCTCTGCTGCAAATGTCTCTTCCACAGGAGCGCACAGCAAGGCTTTTAAGAAGATTAACACTTAAAAACAATTAATTGTTTGATAAAAATTATAGCAAATATGTGTCTGAGCTGAACTTTTCTTTAATAAATGAATAATTTTAGCAGGATAAACACCTAAAAATATATTTGTTAGCTGACATTATTGTAAGAGTGTGTCTCAGTTTAATTTTTGTTAATAAATGATTACAAATCAGCTTATGACCATTTCTATGAGCGTTATCGGAGGCATCCGGAATGTATCATGGACAGATCCTCCCTGCCTCAGTCTCAACATGCAACATGTAACTGTACCTATGTGCTTATGTGCTTATGGTATGGTTTTTACTGTGTCATGCGGTGTCTTGCAGACAAAATGTGATACTTTTTTTTTAATACCAATGCTGTAACCCCCATGGTTCCTTCCCTTTTTTTCACACCTTTGACCTTCATCCCGAGACGGATGAGAGAGGTCGCGCTGAAGAACATGTCATGTGTTTTGAATAAGCAGCAGCTTTACATACTCAACCCCTCTCCTGGATGACTGTGTACACATAATCACGTTGTATTGGTGAGAACTGGTGCAATGTTAATAAAAGCTCTTGTATCTTGTAGGAAGGAACAAACACACCCACGCCCCACTGAAAATAGGTGGGTCTGCAGTGGAAGTGGTCTCCAGCTACAAATACTTGGGTGTACACATGAATGATAACCTCAGCTGGAGCAACAACACCACCAGCCTGATCAAGAAAGGTCATCAGAGACTCTACTTCCTCAGACGGCTGAGACGAGCTGGTCTGAGCAGCCCAGTCCTCACCTCGTTCTACAGGTGTGCAGTGGAGAGCGTCCTGTGCTCCAGCATCAACGTGTGGCATGGAGGCTGCACAGTTGAAGAGAGGAAAGCTCTACAGAGAGTGGTGAAGGCTGCACAGAAGTCTGTTGGAGTCAGTCTCCCCACCATCACAGACATTTACACCTCCAGATGCAGGAAAAGAGCCACCTGCATCATGAAAGACCTCACTCATCCAGCACACTCACTCTTTGCCCCACTCCCCTCAGGACGGAGGTTGAGGAGCATCAAGTGTAGAACCACTAGACTGAGGAACAGCTTCTACCCTGAGGCTGTTAGACTCATGAATAAATAAAAATAAAATAAAAATAAACACTGCAAAATATCACATCATGCTGATGCTGATCTGTTTTCTTGTTGCTGTGTTCATCTGTGTTCATCTGTGACCATCTGCTCATACAAACTCATGTTCGTGCTGCTGTTTATTCCCACTACATTAGGGCTTAGTGTATTACTAGTTGATGTTTGAATTAGGAGTTTTTATTAATGATTTTCTGACTAAATGTTGATCAATTTTTAAGTTAATAATTAATGCTTAATGCAACACTTGTGAGAAAAAACATTTTAGTTCAAGATGTTTCATTAAAGTCTTGAAGTGGGGGGTTTTGTGGCTTTGCTTCAAAGGTCCAGGGTTTCTTTGAATGATAAGGGGTCCCATCCTTCTCGAAAAACTGGTCTTTGATGGAATGAATGCATATCACCCATCTCACTTCAAACTTTGCAGTTCTTCTGAAAGGGAGTTAGGCAAATAATATGTTTCCATGCATCTCACAGCCAAGTTTGTGAGATGTTGACGAGCACAGCTCAGCAATTAAGGGCAGGCTGACATTGTGGCTGACAGATGAAACAGAAACAGTGCCTGGTACTGTCTTGAGGAGCAAGGTTTGATTGAAAACATATTTGATGGGAGTGAATGAAGTCATACTCCACAAAGGTATAAAATGAGTTCTGTTCAGATAAACATAGAGGTCTGCCGAGGGTCTGATCAACGCCCGGTTTTGCATTGAAGAACATCTCCCACTGAACGAAGCGGCCTCCTCGTTTGCATTCAACGGTGAGGGATTCTGATCTTTTTATTTCAATGCCTTTTTCTGAGTGTGTGTGAAAGCTTGAAGGCTTTGCTGTTGTTCGTGGCGGGGTTTAAAATTGATGCTTAACCCTAGCAAATAACAGTATGTGTATCTGAACATGTATGTTTTTACTTTTTCTGTCACAAGACTTCTTTAATAAATATTCATTATTTTTAATTAAGTCTGTTTGTTTTCTTCCAAACCAGTAAGTGTGCCCACCTTTCACGGACTGACAAAGATGTTAAAACATTAATTATTTGGGGTTGATCTGAAATTTCATAAAGCAATGTTTTTCTTAGTTAATTCTAGATGTTATTACTGTTTTTCTCTTGCATTTGTTGTTGGATGTAACTGGGACCCCGTGTACATAATCTCGTTTTCATCACATGTACCACATGCGGTGCAAATGACAATAAAGACTCTCTGACTCTGATTTTATAAAAAGCCATAAATAGGTCGCACCTGAATATAGGTCGCAGGGCATGCAAAAATGATAAAAAGCCACGACCTATATTCCAGAAAATAAGGTAGTTACTAAATTCTCTTTTCTGCATTTCGTCACCCGCGTCCCAACTGTTATGAAATGTGTTGCTGCTAGGGATGTGCCGATCGATCGGAAACCGATCAATCGTCACCGATAATCATTAAAGCGGATGTGATCGGCTTTTGCCTTCAATTACCGATCACAGAGCCTGTGATGCGAAGTTTGCTAACTGCAAAACGTGCGACGAAAAAGTACCTCGTGGAAGAATTTCAACGAAGTCCTTCAACACAACAAACCTAATTCGTCATTAAAATGTTTTAATACGTTTTAATAACTTACCAAAAGCCGTCTGCCAGCGCCGCCATAAGCAACACCTGTTAGCATGTAGCTCCACCGAGTAGCTCCACCGAGTCCGCTCCGCTGCGCAGTTACGGGCAGTCCAGTTTAGCTGCGGCTTCAAAAAGGCTGTCGGCTTTGTTATTCCAAGTTAGCTGGGTGTCCCCCGATATCTTCTGCTTCCAGTCCGACATCGAGGCGAGCTCCAGGAACCTCTGATCGCACAAAGCCGGCTGTCTGCTGCAGGTCCGGTTTAGCATGTTAGCCTTAGCTCATACCATGAGCTGCTGGTCTCGCGCGGTGCTGTGTGAGCGCTCGGCGGAGATCGCGGCTGCTGCTCCAGTCCTGAGACATTCACAGAGTTCAGGGAGTGTTTCCAGTTAATTTATCCGTATGAGGCATCCTCTTATGGGAGAAACAGTCCTCCAAAAGCCGACTGCCGAGTGTGGAGGCGGTATTTCCTGGTTCTTCTTCTTCTTCTATAGAGTTTAATGGCGGTTGGCGAACTCATATTAAGCGCATTACCGCCACCTGGTTCCCGCAGGAAGTTGTTCAAAAAAGCACGAAATTATTTAAAAAAAATAATAATAATGATACTTTACGTATTTATAAAGCCATTTGTAAAAACAGCCAACAGTGCAGCTTTAAGTAGCAAATGGGGTATTTTAGTTTTTTATATGAAGTAATAGATGTTTTTTTTTTAAACAATAAAATACCTTTTTTTATTTATTGAAAGTTAGTAATGTAAACATTTTTCTTTGATAATGCAGTTGATAATTACTTTTATTTACTTTGTTCTCTGAAATAAATTAGTAAAAATATGTTTTTGTCTGAATTATGGTGATTTTATGGTTCTGAAAATAACATGAGTGCTGCTTCTGGCTACAAGATTCAGATCTTGTAGCCAGAAGCAGCACTCATAAATTACAGGTAAGCCATTTGATCGGTGATCGGTGATCGGTTTATGTGATCGGCTCACATATAGGCAATCGGTTTTTTGATCGGTATCGGTGATCGTCACACATAGGTGATCGGTATCGGTATCGGTTTCAAAAAACCTGATCGGCACATCCCTAGTTGCTGCCATAAAGTTCAAAATGTCCTCATTTTGTTCCTAAAATGTACAATTTCTCAGTTTTAACATTTTATTCGTCTGCCATGTTCCACTGTGAATAAAATGTGGATTTATGGTTTAGGTGTGCGCTGAGTTTTCCTTACCTGAGACTCAAAAAGCTCGATGAACCCTGCTCCCTCTTGAATCCCTCCGGAGGGGGGAAATCAAACGACTCTAAACCCGAGGAGGGCAGGAGCTCACTGGGAGACATGTTGGAGGGGACGCTGGCGTCCCCCCTGTCCTCCCCTCTGGTGAGCTTGACCAGCCGTGCAACAAGAAGAGGAACCAGCCCGAGCTCCTGCAGCTGATCCATGGCGGACTCGTCAAAAACAAAGTCCACGCAGGCCAGGAGGGCCAGCCTGGACAGCGGATGACTCTGATGAGAGGACAAGAACTTGACGAGCACCTCCAGCCCGCCGCTCTCCTTCACCTTGGCCCGGTTCACCGCCTCCTTACAGCACAAACACAGAGCCTTGAAAAAGACTCCGGACTTGAGCAGATCCTTCTTCACCTCCTCTGTGAACTTCTGAACGACGCCCAGGGACCCGACGAGGGGCCGCATGCAGCCCTCAGCGCACACGTTGGCCATCGTTTTCAGCGCCAGCTCCTCCAAAGGTTTATCGGACTCCCCCAACGCCATGGCGCCGAGCTGAGCCAGGACGCCGGAGCGGGACACCTCCTTGGCGCATTCGACGCCGCAACCCCGGGTCAGCTCGTGGAGCGCCCTGAGCGCCGCCCGCCGCAGCCCGGGGGGATACTCAGGGGCGATGAGGGGAGCCAGGGCGGACACGGTGCCCTGGGTGAGCAGCGAGAGGCGGTTGGAGGGCGAGTCCGAGAGGTAGAGGAGCGCCCGAGCAGCCGACTGAGCGCACTCCAGTTTGGGACAGGGGTCAGAGGTCGACGCCGTGGGGGACGACGGGGCGGACAGCAGGGACACACACAGAAGGAGAAGAGGAACTCCACCTGTACACACACGAACCATCAAATAAAAAGAGCTCATTAAAAAGATAAAAACATTTACAGATGTTTATGAGCTGGGTCATAAATGCAAAATACTTTATTTTATTTTTAATTCATAAACAAAGCCTATTTTTATCTTACAAAAAAGAGCTGTGAGAATTATTACAAGAAAGTCTTACTGTCATCTATCAAATATATTATTTCACCAACTCAAATTGAAGTTTTATGATTTGGTGGACTATAATATTTTCAAAAAGGCGTTCAATACAAGATCAACTGGACTTTATTTGTAACAGAAGACGTTTCGCTTCTCATCCGAGGAGCTTTATCAATTCAATATTTGAATTTGATCAATTCAATATTCAATAATTTATCAATTCAACAACTATAATATTTTGTTAGTAATGTATAGAGCTCATTATAACACACTACCTTCAAACGTTCAAATGCTTTTTGTTAAGAGAAAAAGCTGTTACAGTCTTAATGGAACTGAGATTTTTGCAAAACCACGGTACAAAACTAGTTTGAAGGGACGGTCTATTTCAATACAGGGAGTTGAATTGTGGAACGGTTTGGGAAATGATGTTAAAAATGCAAAATTAGTGCTTATGTTTAAAAAATGATCAAAACTAAATTGTTAACAAAATACTAAAATTTTCAGTTTAAATGTTTAATGTACTAAAAATTTGTAGATCTGTGATGAGTTACTCTTTTTGCTCTGTTACTCATAGAAAATTATTGTTTGAATTGATTGTTTGAATTGTTTTTGAAAAAAGGGCAGATAAAATAAGATTTCTTCTTCTTTCTGCCACCTTTCATTTCATATTTTTCTTTTCATATAATATGTTAATTTTTTTTCTTTGGTATTTTAAATGTAAAATGAATAAATAAAATAAAATAAACTTTGTGTGTGTGTTTTTTTTAAATGGTTTAAGTTACTGAGGACAAGAAACATCATGGTTTAATCATGATCGCAGAGGAGAACAGGGATGCACCACTACCTCAGTATCGTGTAATAAAAGTGTACTAATACCACAGTACTGATACCACAGTACTAATACCACTTTCTGGCAGCGTGACGTTCACCTCTCAGCTGAGCAGTCAGGTGGTGGAAGAGGAGCGATATCAGCTGTTTGGACGTAGTGTTATTGTTTTTTTTTTGTTGCCTCTGCTGCTCCATACTGTCAGCTGGTGGCAGTAATACACCTTGTGGTGTAAGCCGAGCCGCCTCCATCAGTGCTCCCTCTGATGGGAGGGTGGATACGGCCAAATACTGGTAATTAATTAGTAGACGTGGAATCTAAACCAGCGCTGAGCCAGGGGTGTCAAGTCCTGGTCCAGAAGGGCCACAATCCTGCATGTTAAATGTTTCTCTGCTCCAACACACCATTCAGGTGATAAACAGGCTTCTGCAGAACACGAAGAGGTCATTTAACCATGAAGCAGGTGTGTTGGAGCAGAGAAACAAGTAGAACATGCAGGACGGTGGCCCTCGAGGGTCAGGATTAGATGTTAAACCACTTGTTGTCGCCTCTTCTGGAGAAAAATTAACAAAACTTTGTCCACTGCCTTCTTGTTTTAACAATGTTTATATTTAAGGTTTTAGCAACGTACTCAAATGTAAATGCTCGTACTTGGTTGAAAAAAATTGTGGTATCAGTGCATCCTTAGATATAAATAGAATAATAATGTGTGTTAGTGAGTAACTTAGTAATTCTGTGGGTATTTTGTAGGGGTGCAAATCTCCCAGTGTCTGGAGAATCGATTCGATTCCGATTTTACATGTCATTCACGATTCGATTCAAAATCGATTTTTCGATTCAGAAACGATTTTTGATTCAGAAACAATTTTTCTATTAAAATAGTCATAAATTTAGTTTCAGTTTTGTAACTGACAAGCTGAAAAGAATAAACAATGTAAACAAATGGAACATTTATTTAAAACAATAATTTTAGGTTCCTTATTGTATTAAATTTTTTGCATCGTTTGATATTTATACCAAAAATATGAACAAATAATACAGGAATGCATTAAATTCTGTAACTTAAAGCTGCACTATGTAACTTTGTAGTGCAGTCTGTAACTTTTCTAACAATATATTTTTAACATATTTCTTCACTCTGTCACTATCTACTGACAGACTGATGTTAGACAAAGTAATCTCTGAAAAAAACTATAGTCCCCTTGCTTCTCTATCAGCATTTATAAAAACACTAAAAACACAGAGTGACCCGCCGTTAACCAGCCAATAAAAACAGAGCTTGAATTTGAATTTCAGCAGAGCAAGGGGAGCAGAGCCATATATGGCTCTGAGGGGGAGGGACCAGAATGCTTTGCCTGTTGAAAATATTTCTAAGTTCTGTGCTCTACAGAAAGTTACACATAGCACCTTTAAATAACCAGTATTAGGTTAGATTTTTGCTGTTACTTCTAGAAGATTATCGTTTGAATTGATTGTTTGAAGTTGTTTTGTTTTTGAAAAAGGGGCAGATAAAATAAATTTCTTCTTCTTTCTGCCACCTTTCATTTCATGTATTCTTTCATATACTATGAGATATGGTTTTATTTTCTTCAACTTTTGAGTTTTAATGTAAAAAAATAAATAAATAAATAGATTTTGGGGCTTTTAGAATCGATTCTGAATCGCCAGGACTAAGAATCTAGATTCTTAAAAAATAAAAATAAAAATAATTTTTTTTTCCCTGCACCTAGTATTTTGGTCACTTCACGTACGTCCCATAACTGTCCAGATATTTCCCAGCATGCATTTGCTCAATTTACGCTTAATGCGCAACATTCTACAATTAATACAGTTTCAATAATGCAACGAGACGAAGCAACATTTGACCATTACCTGCAGAGTGAATGAGTGCAGAGCTTTCTGGATCCGTGGCCAGGTTCCCCAGAGCCCGAGCGGCCCGGTTCTGGACCGACTCCACGGCTACGTTTCTCTTCATGATGTCCACTGAGGGAGTCAACAAAAACATGTTTACACACAGGCTGTACAAAATACAAACAAGACTGAACCTCTTAAAGAGACGTGACCATTACATACCTACAACATTTACTCCTTGAAGCTTACGGACCTTCAGAGAAAAACAAAACAACAACATTAAATTGCAATTTTAAAGATCGTTTTATCATGAGAATGTAAAACAAGTGATTTTTCTGACCTCTATGCGAGTCTGCAGCTCCGTGCAGCAGTTGGCCAGGATGCTGAGAGCCAGGTCCAGGGTTTTCCTGGAGCACTCGGGTTGTTTGAGCAGGTCCAGCAGGGGCCGGAGACCACCTTGACCTCTGAACCTGGCGATGCCAGCCTTGTCCCCCTTGATGTGTTGTGTCCTGATGGCGACCAGAGCTCGCCACTGAGACATTTTGGACCTCTTGTCGGTTTCTCTGCAGTTCACAGAACCTGCCTGATGTTCATCAGATTCTGTTCCTGGTTTGTGGAGGTGAGCCA
>JBBPBX010046141.1:0-13052 GCA_038048925.1 Garcialebias charrua | reverse complement strand
CCTACGTAAGAGAGAATCAAGTCCACGTTCCCACTCATTTCCATAATTCATCATAAATTGTGCGCGGGGTGCTATACAGGACGCGCTAAAACCACATAGAGCCACAAATCAAGAGCGCGCGGAGGTTTTTATGCTGTTTACGTCCTAAAAAGCAACAACAACAACAACAACAACAACAACAACCTGCGAGCAGCAAAGCGGCGGAAGTGTCAACAAATGAGCTCCTATTTCGTGAACTCATTCTGCGGTCGCTACCCCAACAACGGCGCGGACTTCCAGTTACATAATAATTATGGAGATGGCTGTGAGAGCGAGCAGTACCGGGACCCGGTGCACCCTGGGAGCAGGTTCGGGTACGGCTACAACGGCATGGACCTGACAGTCGGCCGCACCGGGGGGGGAGGACACTTCGAGCGCGCGCACGGATACTCCCCGAGCCACTCGGCGGCGGCCCCCGCCAGCTCCGTGGAGCCCGTGAGCAGCTACAACCAGCCCCCCGGCGCGGCCAGCCTGTCTCCCCCACGCGAGCCTCCTCTCCCCTGCGCCGCCGTGGCCAGCAGCTCGTCGCCCGTCACCGACACACAGCTGCAGCAGCCCCAACACAGAGCCGTGAAGAACTCCGTCCCCGCGCCGTGCTCCGGCTCCAACGGTGGCGCGATGCTCCTCAGCCGGGACTGCACGGTGTCCAGCAAAGCCTCCCCCCTGGAGGAGGAGAAAGCTGCGGGAAGCGCACCCGCAGCCATTACCCCTCAGAGCGCCGGAGACCCCACGCAGCCTCAGATCTACCCGTGGATGAGGAAACTCCACATAAGTCACGGTAAACTGCTCGCTTTAATGATCCCCCCATATTGATTGTGTGTCTGGCGTGGAGAGGTCGCGCTGCGTGGAATCTGTTGTAACTTGATGCACTTTATGGAATTAAGGGAAAATGCGCAAAAAATGCGCCTCTCCCCTGTTTGGCTGAATCAGAAGAAATTATATATATATGAAAACAAAGTTAATGTAATGAATGATAATGTTTTGTGATATTGCCTCAAGTAGTGGAACTGTAATAAAATATGAGGAAAATATAATGTAATTTACGCACAAGAATCTCCAACCTGTTGTTTGCTAATACTCCCCCCTTGCCAATCCAAACCCAAGTTTTATTTGATTTTATTGAAACAATTCAGCTTTAAATTCTCACATCATGCACAAAATCAACGCAGCGCCATCTTTCCTGAACTAAACCAGATTTTTTAAATTTATTTGAATTGCGTCTTTCTGATTCTGACCTCCCATGCGTCTTGTTTCTGTCTAAAGAAATGTCTGGACCGGAGGGGAAGCGGGCCAGGACGGCGTACACCCGGTACCAGACCCTGGAGCTGGAGAAGGAGTTCCACTTCAACCGGTACCTGACGCGCAGGCGGAGGATCGAGATCGCGCACGCGCTCTGCCTCTCGGAGAGACAGATCAAGATCTGGTTCCAGAACCGCAGGATGAAGTGGAAGAAGGACAACAAGCTGAAGAGCATGAGCATGGCGGCTGCAGGAGGGGGACTCTACAGGCCTTGATGCTCACATATACCTCTGAGCACGAATCAATAACAACAACAACAAATAATAAATAAAAAAAGAGATGAATTCTCTTATTCCAAGTGGGAATTTAAAAAAAAGCGCAGAGACTGTTGGGTCCTGCAACAGCATTATGTATTATTTCCTTTATATTCTCACCGTGTTCATGATTATGTGAGTGAAGAAGAAAAAAAATCATCATGTACAGTTCTGTTTAGATTTAGAAAAAAAAAGAGAAAACAAATGGAAATAAATGTTTGTTTAAATTATTTCTTGAGGAAAAAGTAACAAAAAAAGACTTGAACACGTGATGCACTCTGCAGCCAAATGATCAATAGAAGGTTTGTGTGTTTTCTCTCTCTCTCTCTCTGTATGTAATGTATATTATATGTATGTATTTATTTGTTTGATGTATTGTGCCAACTTGTCAGAAAACTTGCTTCCAGAAGTAGAACCAGCCAGATAAGCATCGTGTGTGTGTGTGTGTGTGTGTGTAAGAGAGAAAAAGAGTGCATGTATGAACAGAGCCTCACCCTTGTGTGTGCACAGTCGCTGTTTTCTTTGTTTATTCCGCAGGATTTGACTTGCTCACCTGGGCGCAGCATCTTTAAAAAAAAAAAAGCTGTTTTCATCTCTTATTATTTCTTCTCCTCGCTGTCTCTCATGTGGAAAGGTCCCACAGTAAAATCTCCTTTTACCTAAATATCTAAATGACTTCATAGTGATTTTTTTTTGTACAGTAAATGTTTTTTTCAAATACTGGAAGTTCGTATATGCTTTAATAATAATAATTATTATTATTAGAATGATGCTCATGGTGGTGATGGCCGTGATAATAAACTTTTTACTGGAACACCCACATGTGCTTGCTTTTTTTTTGTCAACTTGTGCTAAATGTTGCGTAAAATCCTTAAGTTGCTCATTAAAAGGTGCAACATGGTTGAATTCAACAGGTCTCGTTGCACGTGAAAGCTTTCACTCACCTTGGCTGCGCGCTCGGAGCTTGCATAGGGGTGGGGGGTCCCCCCTCCTGCCTCCTGAGCCATTCCCAAAGAATTAGCTCGACTTTTTTTTTTTTCTGGCTGTAAACTTTATTATAGGGGCCGATTGAGGCTCCCTGACATTTGGCTGCTAAATGAATGGGGGGGTTTTGTCTATGAATTAGATCGTAAAAATCATCCGGAGAGCGGCCAGATAGGCTCACTGGCCATAAACGGGTCACGTGGTGGCCATTAAAGTAAGTTTTATGGTTTTGGGGAGTTGACAGTATATTGCACATAACATATAATGGCAGTGACGGCGCAGCCTCTCTCCGTGCAGCAGCCTCTGAGTGTTGCTTGACCTCCTCTCGGAGGGAACCGGACGCTCCTCGGGATGAAGAGCTCGTCTCTGGGTAAGTTGCTCCAGACTAACCGGTAGCCATGAAGCCAGGGGAGCAGCCACCCCCGCGTTAAACAGCAGTATTATTGTATTCGCTGCCTCTCTGTCCGTCCCTATTAGTCCATTACACTAATTTGTCAGTTGTGCAGAGCTGGATGCTGGACCCGGCAGATGTTGCGCAGGGTTGGGTCCGGCTCATGGCTATTTAATTGCTTCCTTCCCTGTGTAACTTGTTTCCCTCCATCTGTGGTGTAATTCATAATCCATTTTTACATGTTGGATAATTATCTCTGTGTCCATTTCCAACCCCCACAAAACTTGTCGTTTTATCACATTGCACGAGTCACAGAGCGTGAGCCAGAGATTTTCCACAGGAGATTTTTTGCTTGATAAAGTTAAGCGCTCGTGCAGGCCCACAGATTTACAGCTAGTCTGATTGGATTGTGCATGCGCTGCTGTGTGTGTGTGTGTGTGTGTGTTTTAGAAAGTTGTAGCTTTATTCCCTGAAAAATGGTATATATTAAAATAAATAAAGAAAAAAAGTTGGAGCTGGTTCCTGCCCTCGTGTTGCCACCGTGGCTGTGGACTTTATAGGGCAGGTTTGTAAACAGTGTCAAGTAAACACGACACGGGAAGAAACAACTGCAGGGAAACTTTTAACAGGAATTCCGTTTTGTGTCGGTCCCGTGTTTTTTCTGTGTGTTTTGTGGGGTTGAAAAGTTCAGATGACCTCTCAAAAAGTCACTCTCGCTTTGTGGTGACCTCTTGTCGGATCAGAGAAGGGGCGAGACCGACAACCAGTGGACACGGATCCCAAAATGCATTAAATAAATAAATAAATAAATTAAAATAGATATGCTATAATATCTTTGTGTAAAAAGTTTTCATTGTCTTTCTGATTTAGCTTTATTTTAAATTTTATCCCAGTGCGTCCTGGGCTCTCCGTCCTTTTACGCACGGATTTATCCGTCCTTTTACGCACAAGAATGCACGACAACGTGTAAAAGCACAAGGCTAGTGTGTTATAAGATTTAGATATTGTATATTTAAAATAAGAAATCATCTTCACTTCCTGTTAACTGCCTGTTTTCTTTGTCCAGAGCAGTTGCGTCGCTGACACGAGCACAAATACTTTCTCCTTAAGGGTTGTCGATTTTCAACAAACTCTTCACATAAATATATATTTGCCAAAACAAACCGTCTGTGTTGGTTAAGTTAATGCAAGATAAACATTTTTTTTTCCTAATCTTAATTGAAAACACTTTGATTACAAAGTCAATACAATTATAAAATCTGATAAAAACTTCAACCTTTGCGCATTTGGAGAAGATCGTCTGCGCTTTTGATGGTGAATTTCTCTGTTTCACTTTCAATCATCTATTTGCTGATCACGTCGAATACAATCAATAGATTTCACTCATCAAGCTGCAAAATAGTACACTGATAAAATCTTATGAAACGTGAGATATGCAGTCCTTTGTTCAAACTATACAACAAAAATCACGTTTTTTGTTTGTTCCCGGCTTCACGTTGAACACTGAAAATACAACAGGACGTTCTGAGGGTGCGGATAGTTGGACCTGGAACCCCTTGCCAATATTTCAAAAGGAGACATTTCGACAGGGCCCCATGTGCGGCGCGCTGCCAGGCAGATAGAGATAGAGAGAGTTCATCTGGAGGTCAGGAAGATGAATCTGCATCCTCCCGGAGCCACCAGCAGAGCTCGCTTCAGGCCAAGTTCACTGTCACTCTGCTGCATGCAGAGCAAACAGAAAACTGTCTCCAACGTGCACAGTCCAAAAAGTAAAAAATACTGCACACACACTCTCACATTAACGACAGGTTTTCTTTTGGCGTTTGGCACAAAGCTCGAAGGAAGAGGACGGAGAAGGCGCGTGGAGGGACAGAGTAAAACCTGAAGAGATGCCTCCAACAAAGGCTTCTGCTCTGCTCTGACTCCATGAATGATTTGCACATTGTAGGACCCTGAGAGCGAGCTGGATGCTACTGGAAACACCCATCTCATCCTATCAAACTATACAAGTAGTATTGGAAGATACGTTTTTTATTCTCTATTACATGAGGGGAGTAATGCGAGAAGTTGGGGGGCTCTCCGGGACTGGGACTGATGAGGGGGAGATAGTTGCAGAGGAGGAGGAAAAATGGGGGTCAAGAGTTTAGAGGCCGAACAAGCCTCCGTCATCTGTCCTCGCGCCTCATAATGGCGATCTTGACTCCTCACACAAAAGGCAGAATAGCTTTGCATTGCATATGTTGCACGGTGCACTCCAGGTGAACCCTGCAAGCTGCAATGACCTCGCGTTGGAGACCCGGGAAGGATGGGTGGAGGAGGCCAAGCAGCAAGATTGAGTGGCTGGCGTTTTATTAGGGCGGTTGATTGGTGAATTTCCTTTGAATAAATTGCATTTGATATGTTTAGGGACGAGGGCAACATTTGCATTTGGAGGATTGATTCTCTCGACCCGGTCACAGGGTAATGAGAAGGCCCACAGCCGCCCCCACAGGCTCTCCACAACGAGCCCCCAGATCCCTTAAAAAACATTTAGCCCCTCTCTTCCTCATCGGCTCAATAGAAGCCTTTTCTAAACGAGAAGCGGCGCAGATGTTTTCCTTGCGCGCGCACGAAGCGCTGGAGAAAAATCGGATTTTTTTGACCCGAATTGTTTGAAATTCTCTCTTTGATTTCTCCTCAAGGCCTGGTGGCGTTCAGGACACACAAATATATATATATATAGTTCATATAAATCCTGTGAAAACAGATTAAGTTTACGAAGGAATAGAATTTTAATAATAATAAAAAAAATGGTCCAGAACAAAAGCATGATGTTAGATAACTTTTTATTCTTTCACAACAAAGAAAATAAATAGAATACAGTTTATTTACAGTTTAAAACACAACTACATTTTTTTAATTGAAGTCAAAACAGACCACCTGAAAAGAACAAATGCAGAAATGCTTCTGATCTGAGGAACTTTGGATGCAATCAACTGAAAGGGCAATAAATTAATAAAAACAGATATTTTTTTATTCAACTGCCCAAAATTTACGTTGATCTGCTCTTTTTTTTTTTCACACACTGGAGTTCAGCACCTCCCCAAACATTATATTTACATATAAGCATGTTTGAAAACAAATGAATAAAAGTTATTTATATGATCCGTTGGCCTAAATTAATGAAAAGTTAACTTCCAATTTGTTCACAATTTTATCTGATTTTATTTATTTTTTATTTTTTATAATGTCTAGAACGAAACACAATCATTTTTGCAACAATCTGATCATTTTGTTTTCATGTGGACTTGACATTTTGACGAGTTTTGCCTAAAAAAAAAAAAAAAAAAAAAAAGCTTAAATATGTTCATTTAAACAGGATGTTGTACCCAAATTTTGACTGTGATATTTTTCAGCTCGTATGTGATTTTGTTACATTTTATTTTGAAACATTTTTCACGCAACTGCGTGGAGAAAACTCAGGGTCTTTTTTTTTTATTTTATTTTTTTTATTGCACCGAGAAGAACTTCAAGTGGCACAAAGAGGAGAAAACAGTTTGATCAGAGTTAACTCAAACTGTTTTTGTTTCTATAAACGCGTGAGAGAGAGAGATGTGCGTTCTTTCTGGTCCTTGGCACATCTCGGATGTTTTGCTCCACTGTTCTTCACAGCTCAGACACTCAGACCTTGTGAGCGCCATGTGCAATCTGTCACCATCACAGCACTTCTCTGATCATCTAAATTTACAGTAAACTGTCAGCATGACGTATGCCGCATCACCAGACCTTCACTCTGCACACACACACACACACTCTGTGCGCGCTCGCGCTGAAAGCCGACTCCAAACCTCATCCTGCTGCTTCCTCTCTTCTCACCAGAAGCAACACGTATTTGAAATATGATGCAAAATGAGCTTATTTATATGTTGTTGCTTAATTATCTCATTGGTGCGTTTTGGTGTGGCTTGCTTTGATGTTTTTTGAAGCTACTGTGCCCAAACGCACCGCACTCTGCAGGCCTGAGCTAGATAACAGGTAATAGCAGAGCTGTTGACTGAAACAGTCCTTCTAACGCACCCAATGGTTTAGTTATAATCTTAGAGAGATTTATTCATGGAACAATATGAGCAACAAGTAGAATAACCGTAAAAGGCGTCCCACAGGGTTAATTTACAGTAAGTGGATAACAGCCAGACTGTATTTCTACACTAAGAGTGTGATGTCACATAAAGTCGTCTTACCCGCTGACAATATGGTGACACATTGGCTCTCAGGTGGTCGTCTTGAGCCGCGACAGTACAATGAATGTCGAGCATTTACAGTCAGAAGGGAGCACCCTGAGCAAAATAAAAGCACGGAAGCATGCAGCAGTTCTCACCCAGTTTGTTTTTCAAAATAAGTGCTCCAAAAACAACAGGAGAAAAAAAAAAAAAAAAAAAACACCACTTTTACGCACAGATATTTTAGCGCGTGGAAGCTTCTTAACCAGTTCCAAGTCTTTTGCACGGTTTTTAAAAAAAAAAACACTCTGATGACCCACCCGGGGAGCTGACCCACGTTAAGTGACACCCTCCACCCCCTACTATCTCCCCAGAGTTGAACAGAAAACTGAAGTCCAAGTCCGGGGTGAACCCCAGGTCAGCGCGTCTAACAGATATGAAAATGTCGCCTCTTTGGGAGGAAAAAGAGAGAGGGGGGGGGAGGGGGGGGTACGCCTTGTTGTTTAACAAAGACTGTCAATGGGCAAGATTAATAAGAAACAAAATGGAAACGGTGTCACCTCGGGGTCAGGCAGAAGTTATCTCTGTGTGTAGGGGAGCGAAAAGAATAGGGAGGCTGTGGCGGAGGAGGGGGGGGAGAAAGAAAAGGGAGAAAGAAAGAAATAAGAGAGAGGAGAAAGCTTTCAATGTTTCCGTTAAGTTTGGCCCCATGTGCTTCTGCCTGCAGAGGCCCTGATGGAGAGGGCAGCATGGAGGAGATGCGCAAGGAGGAGCCGCAGAACCCTGCAGGAGACACGGACACGGCGCGCCACGTCGCGCGTGGAGAGGAGGATGGACGTGGAGGAGCACGGTCAGACACTTTTACATGTGTAGTCACACAACATGACGACACTTTGTTGAAGCTTCACTGGAAAAAAAACATATATATATGGTGATGCTTTTCATCCATTTACAGCAAATTTAGATTATTATTACCATTATTATTATTATTATTATTATTATTATTATTGCTGTTGGCATTTTGTTACATGACATCACAGTATTTTATATATACTACTAAAATACTGTGATGTCATGTAACAAAATGCCAACAACTCTTCCAAATGAACTTTCACGTGTTCATTTAGAGGTTAAAAAGCAGATTTGCGTGTGTCAGGTGTGAGCTTGTTGCACAGATTGCTTCGAGCTGGACCTTCACTGTCACTGATGGGTGCTGGATTTAAATATTTGTTTTGGCATCCGGCTGAAATGCAAAGCAGGTGTCCTCGAGTGTTCGTCCCACGGACGTGATTCTAAATAACAGACGCGCAGTGGTGCGTGCACTGCGTGACTTTGCGGTTTTATAATTGTTGCATTGCAGGACACATCATGAATGATTTTGCAGGTTGATGTTTTGTTCTGGAGAAGAAGAAAAAAAAAAACAGTGCAAAACGTCACGTTCAGAGCAGTGAGACTTTTCCTGATGTTTGTGACTAAATAAATATCCAGGGTTTGAAAGATGCGCGAGCTTTGTGCACACTTGCGACACGTCTGTGCGTGATGCTGAGCACCTTTTTTTTTTTAAATTTTATTTTCTTGAAATAGTTTGATGAAAACATTAAATGTTGACATTTCTTGTTTCATTATCTGGATAAATTTTTTTTTTTTAAAGGATGCAACAGATTTCTAATAGCCTGGATCTTTATGTTAAAGGAGGTGTTTGGTTTGTGAGCACCCCCTCCTCCCCCCTCTCCCCCCCTCTCTCCCTCCCATCAGGACATGCACTCTGCGTTTCAGATGAGCAGCAGCAGAGCCTCACCCACGCAAGTTTTTCTCCACGCAGTAAACAACTTATAGTTGATCCATTTTAATTTTTTAAAAACACTCTAATTTAATAATAATAATAATAATAATAAGGGGGAACGTGAGCCAGTCCGCGCCGTGCTGCTGCTCCCACTGCCATGCTTTCCATTGGTTCCTGTTTACAAGATGCCCACAGGACGCGCGCTGATTGGTGGATCCGGCGCACGTGACCAGGCAACTTTGTACATTTGACAGGGGGAGTAGGAGGGTTTTGTGGAGATCAGGGGAAAAAACGACAGCGCGATAAAAATTAGTATTGTTGCACTTCACAAATTAATGACCATGAGTTCCTACTTGATCAACTCCAACTACATCGAGCCGTCCTTCCCGCCGTGCGACGAGTACCAGCAGAGCGGGTACCTCCCCGGACATGGAGACTACTACGAGCGGCCAAAGGACGCGGGCTTCTCCCATCACGACGAGGCAGCCTACCCGAGGTCAAGCTACACGGACACGGGCTACGACTACGGCAACGTCCCCGCCGCGGCGGGACTCGACGACTTCGGGGACGCCGGGCACCACGCGCCGCCGCCTCCACAGAGCCACGGTGCTCCTCACGGTGCTCCTCACGGTGCTCCTCACGGTGCTCCGCGGCTCTCCGCCGCGCCAGACGGCGGCGCAGGGGCCAACAAGGACTGCAGCCTCGCCGGGGAGGTGTACCCCGGCGTGCAGGCGAAGGGCAAGGAGCCGGTGGTCTACCCGTGGATGAAGAAGGTGCACGTGAACAGCGGTGAGTATTGCAGACACACTGATGCTGGAACGCACGCGCGGGCAGCAGCACTGGTTGCAGCAATTTATTTACGAGCACGGAGCAGCGGGCTCGGTCATTAAGGAGCTCGTAAATTTGATCTCGCCTGTGTGTTCGTGTGTCGGGGCCGTGCGTTGCTTTTTAACCCAAAACACCTCCAAGCACTGGAGTCGAGCCAAACTGTTCCATTCCGCCCCGCTGTTCTTGTTCATCATTGCTAAAAAGCTTGAGCTGGAGAGCGCGTGCACCTCCACATTATGACGCAAACCAAACGGCTGCGCTAAACCAGAGAAGTGCTGTCATGTGTTTGCGCCCGTGCGTCCAGCGGCTTTAAAATCTCACTTTGGATTAAAGCAGCCTGTAACACCTGCCTGTGCATGTGTGTGTGTGTGTGCGCGTGTGTGTATGTGTGTGTGTGGCTTCTTTTCCCTCCCAGTCAATGCCAATTACAGTGGAGGAGTGCCCAAGAGGTCGCGCACTGCCTACACCCGCCAGCAGGCTCTGGAGCTGGAGAAGGAGTTCCACTTCAACCGCTACCTGACCCGGCGCAGGCGCGTGGAGATCGCGCACACCATGTGCCTGTCGGAGCGCCAGGTCAAGATCTGGTTCCAGAACCGGAGGATGAAGTGGAAGAAGGAGCACAAGCTGCCCAACACCAAGATCCGCTCGTCCAGCTCGGCCTCCGGGGCCCAGCAGCAGCAGCAACAACAACAACAACAACAACAACAACAGCAGCAGATCAAAACAGGCCAGCAGCTCGTGCCCACGCCGTGCACTGTGGGTCTATAGTGCACACATGAACCCACGTCCCTCCCTCTGAAAATCCAGACTGACATGGAAAACAACACAAGTGGAGTTTGAAGGACCGACTTTCAGTATTTTACGCACACATGGTGTTATCTTTGTTGCACATTTGGGCCACTTGTCCCCTCCGCGGTCCTCCTCTTCTTCACATAAGCTTGAAATTCACATTTAATTGTCATGATGGCAACTGAAGTGTTTATATATTTGTTTATTATGGGAAAAAAAAGAAAGAAAAAAGAAGAAGAAGAAAAAAAAAATCCAGCGCGCATTCATAGAACTTGGAGCAAAGTGTATTCACTACAGTAAAAAAATAAATAAAAAATAAACAGTGAGGTGAAGGTCATTTTGAGCTTTTTTTTTATATTTAGAATCTCGTTTTATTGTTTATTGCTTATGGAAATTGCGATACTTGAAAGTTATTTAGCGAGGCTCAGTGTTAGAAAACGGCTCGGGCTCTATTTGTATTTTATTTTTTATTTTTTCAGAGGAGCTGTGTTGTAGTTCGTGTGTTTGAGTGGTTTTACTGTTGAATGTAGTCCAGGTGACTTCTACATCGTATGTACATATAGACAAATCTAATGAAGGCACAATGAGGAAATGCGTTTTCGTCCATGTCGGTGTTGTAGTTTCATTTTGTGCTCGATAGTGTGCGTCCTATGTTGTGCTGTGTTCTAAACTGTGAATATTTGTATGTGTTGTCTCAGTAATGACCGTTGTAATGCAGCTAATAGCTCAATCTGTTCTTGTGAAATAAATAAAAAAAAGTGCTTCACTCACGAGGCTGACGTGGTTTTGGATGTTTTTGTCGTGGCCAGGATTGATTTCACTTCCTGTTTACACGCTCTCTCCGTGCAGGTAATTTTAAATATTATACATTTTAACATGACACCACGATGGGCATATATCATTTTTATTACGCTTTATGGATAAATCTTATTTCAACTTGCCGTGCGTAATTTACAAATTAAACGGTCAAAATCCTCGCGTGTGTCGTTGCATTTTTATTTAAATTTATTTATTTATTTTATTTTAATAGTTTATTCAGAATGTCTGCAGACGGTTTTAAAACTGGTGAAAATTGCGTGTTTTATTACAAAATGGAGAGCTTAATCGTGTTATGAATGCGTAAATCTGTCCAAAATCAAGTTTAATCTTTTACGCACGCCATAAGAGCGCACATTTGTCTCACCCTGTTGGGGATGTTCATCGCTCACTTATCCTATTCGCATGGGTATCATGCCTATTTTCTTGGATTAACATGAAATGGAGACGCATGTGAGGTTATTTCTCCGCGGAACCAGAAACGCTAAATCTATATCCGGCCACGCGTTTTGTTATATTTTAGTCTTTGTGAGGAGAACTCTGCCAACCTTGGATCACCAGAGTGTGAATGTTGGTCACTACCTGCCCCATCCAAACAATGAGAGAGTTCAGCTAAGGGACACGGACCGCTCTGGCCAATCAGAACCTCGGAGAACTTCTTCTGACCCCTGACCTTTCGACACACACACAGTGTCCAGACCATACATCAGCTCTGAGACCTCCGTCAGCCCCTTTTCTCATCTCGTCTGAGGTTTACCCAGAGACCGCGTGGAAACAATAACTGTGTTTAAGTGTGAAACTGAGCCCAAAATGATCCGGTGAGCTCATCACCGAGGCGCTAGGCCCAGAAGAGGACAGGAGCATGCTGGGAGCTCCACTTTTGGCGCATGTTGGCATTGTTGATCTAAACTCGAGGATTATGTCAACACATTCATAACTGATGGGCTCACAATGCGCACAGCCGTAAATGAGCTTTATTTGAGGAGTAAACAAATAAAAACACAAAGTAAACAATGTGAGGCAGCTTGTGTAGGGTTTGCAAATATATGAAATCAAATACACTCACACACACACGCTAAGCAAAAAGGTTCAGAAGCAGATTGGCACCAATTGTGCGCAGATGCCAAAACGTCCAACGAATTACAGATTTCACGTCGCTTGATTGGAAAATAGAGGTCACTTTCAGAGTGCTGAAATTTTAATTTTCTCCTTCACGTGACTCGCTGAATAATGAATGTCCCGGAGGCTCAGAAATAGATCTGAAAATCGGACGGATTTTCATTTGAGGTGATGATCTGCAGGGTGCACAGCTCCTCTCCTCTGACACAGCTCTGGACACACTGACATGACTTGTGAGTAAATTTGATTTAAAAAATATATATATATATATGTTGTGTGGCTGGAAACAAACTTAGCATCAAATAAATCCTGTGCTTTAACATTTACAATGTGTATAATACTGATAGTGTCAAATATTAATAATAATAATAATAATTTTCATCATTGTATGTTCCCATACAAAGATGAAACTGTTTAGTTGCTCATGTTATTGTTGTCAAAAGTGCAGTCTTATGTGATATTATTATATTATGTGATATTATTGTATGTCTAAAGCAAAAACAAAACACAAACGATTATTCAAAATCATCTTAAACAGTTTAAAAGACAAA
>JBBPBX010046140.1:12452-26710 GCA_038048925.1 Garcialebias charrua | reverse complement strand
CCTTTAGGTCAAATTATTAATCAGTTCAACATTTCTTTTCACTGTTATGCCGACGATACACAGCTTTACATCAGGACTGGAGCATCCTCATCTTCCACCTTGTCATCTCCATCTTCACTCACTGCCCTCTCTGCCTGCCTGGAGGCAATTAGGGCATGGATGAATCAGAACTTTCTTCAATTAAACTGCTCCAAGACTGAGGCCATACTGATTGGCACCCCTCACCAGGTACAAACATCTCCTATAACAAGACTTTCCTTTTCTGGACAAGACATCCCCCTCTCCACCTCTGTTACTAATCTTGGAATAAAAATGGACTCCAATCTTACATTTGAAAATCACATTAAGCATCTGTTTAAAACTTGCTTCTTCCATCTTCGAAACATCTCCAGACTTCGCCCATCCCTAACTTTTTCCGATGCTGAGAAGCTCGTCCATGCTTTTGTCTCCTCCAGGCTCGACTACTGCAACTCCCTGTTTATTGGAATCCCTGGCAAAAACCTTCAGAAACTTCAATATATTCAAAACAGTGCAGCAAGGATCTTGTTGAGAGTTCGTAAATTTGAACATATTACGCCCATTCTCCATAACCTTCATTGGCTTCCTGTCGCCTACAGAATTCAGTACAAAACTGCTCTCATTACACATCAATGCTTACACGGAACTTCACCAGATTATCTGAAGGATATTCTCATTCCATACTCATCCACCCGTTCGCTGCGGTCACAGAACAGCAATCTCCTTCACATTCCGAGAACCAAATTAAGGACCATGGGAGACCGGGCTTTCAGTGTGGCTGCCCCCCGCCTGTGGAACTCTCTTCCTGAATGTCTAAGAGCCCCACAGTCTGTGGTTGACTTTAAGAGCGACTTGAAGACCTTTCTTTTCGACCAAGCATACTCTACCTCCTCATGATTCTACTTTTGATCTTAGCTGATATTGTTATTGATTTTAATTGTTTTATTATTTGTTTTATTGTCATTTAATTCTGTTGCTCCTTGTAGCACTTTGAGATTTTCATTAATGAAAAGTGCGTTATAAATTGAATTCATTATTATTATTATTATTATTACAATTGTAGTTTATTATATTGTGTTAATTATTGTTGTTTTCTAGTGGCACTAGATAAGAAATAAATGCAATGACATATGTACGTTTTAAATGTTTTCTACAATTGTAAGATCTGGAATAGTTTTTGGACATTTTTTTAAAAACACTTCTACAAACAGATTTGCTAATATGTGTTTGATATCAACCACATTTTTCATGTTGGTGTCATTTAAGGCATGACATTGGCGTCGAGAAGTTTTCCAGGAGAACGCTGAACAGCCTGCGTTTTGACCCACGACATCCTGATGACCGGAATGAGCCCATCACTGCTGGTCTTCAAAAGGACATTTTCAGCATGGAGCCATTGTTGACCTATTGCAGGTAGTAGTAGTGAACATTAAAAATCACTAACGCTTATCTGTATTTTTCTTTAATTCTTTTATTTTGTCTACATTTTAAAGCTTCATGCTTTTTTCTTTTGAGGTATGCTGTGCCCCTGGCTGCGGTTCTCGATGCAGACCCTCTGGCAGATGACGTAGCCGACGACCTCGGCACCTGTCCAGTCTCCACACCATCAGAGAGTCCTGCCAGAAGTTCAAAACATCTTTAAATGTCTCACAAGCAGAATCAGATTTAATTGAGGCAGAAACACGCAAACAGTCGTGCAATGAAGAATGGTTCAAACACAGAAAAAAATTATGCTTCAGTTTTTGCACATCAAGATGATTACAACAGAAGCTTTTCTCATTTTGATATGATGTTTAAAGACACTGATTAAATACAGCTGAAGTTTGCACGTTATCAAGATGTTTCTACCAGATTTTTTGGGTAAGAAAAAATATGGTGCCTTACTGAAATAATTTCCTTTTTAATTCAATTATTACATTCCATTGTTGCACATACACATTATTTATATAAGTCACAAACAGAAACAACACACACCAGAGTATGTGTTTGTATTTGTCATTTCACTTGTTAAGGGACAGCAGCCTACAAGGACAGAAAGTAACCTGCTAATATATTTTTTTAATGATGCCTTCTCTGACAACTTGGAGACTTTAGACAGTTTAATGTTTATGGGGTTCTGTTGCTAAGTCATCAAAATCCTAAAATGTGACTAAAACAGCATTTGTATATTAACAGATTAAATTTTTTTTCCACTTTACTAAAAGTCAAATTAGAGCATAGTTGCTTTATATTTAAAGGTTGGTGTGTTCATTTCTAAATTTAATGTACTACAATCAATGTCTGTTTTGGGATGTGTGGACTATTTCATTCATTCATTCATTCAACCTTTATTTAGTCAGGTAAATCTTTTGAACCTCATGGGCTCATTTACGAAAGCGACCTGCTAAAACTAAAGAACAATGAACAGCAATGGTAGAATTTCCTTAAACAATAAACAATAAACAAACAAACAATAAACAATAGAAAACAAAAGAGAGAAAAAAAAAAGATTTTTTTTTTTTTTAACAAAGTATCAAAAAACTAGCAAAACATTATAAGGTAGACGTATAAAATCAAAGACAGGAACAAATCTGCATTGGTTTTTGCCAGGATTCCAACAGATTCTGAAAACCATTTAGAGAAGTCAAGGTCGAGAGCTTCAGATCTTTTTGTAAGATATTCCATGAAGCAGGAGCGGAGTAGGAGAAGGCCCTTTTTCCAAGTTCAGTCCTCACTGACGGAACACTGCAGGTAATCATGTCCTGAGAGCGCACACTGTAGCTGCACTCACGCAAAGACATGTAGGAGGAGATGTATGAGGGCAGCAGACCAAGAAGTGATTTAAAGATGAAAATGTACCAGTGGAAGAGTCTGCGTGAGGTTAATGATGTCCAGTTAACCAGTGAATACAGGGTGCAGTGGTGGGTACGATAATCACAGCCAGTTATGAATCTTAGTGCACCATGATAGACAACATCCAACATCCGCAGGGTGCTTGTAGGAGCATTCATGTAGAGAATGTCACCGTAATCAATGGAGGGAAGGAAAGTCACAGATACAAGGCGTTTCCTAACATTCAGTGTTAGACATGATCTGTTTCTGAAAAAGAAACCCAGTTTAACTTTCAGTTTCTTCACTAGGTTTTCCACGTGGAGTTTAAAAGAGAGATGTGAATCGATCAGGATACCCAGATATTTATAGGAATCAACAAACTCAATAGGGACACCATTTGAAGATAAAATCAGAGGAGGATCTGCTGGAACCGCCTTCCTATTTGAAAAAAAACATCCTTTTTGTTTTATCAGCATTTGTTTTATCAGCATTTAGGACAAGTTTGAGACGGAACAAATCTGACTGGATGATGTCAAAAGCGGATTGCAGTAACTGGAAAGCCTTAGCTACTGTTTTTGCTCGGCAGTAAACAACTGTATCATCAGCATAGAAATGTAAGGATGCATCAGGGATGCAGTGACCTACATTAGCTATGTAGATTGTAAAGAGAGTGGGTCCTAAAACTGAGCCTTGTGGCACACCATTTTTACCTGTTAAATAGCTGATCATTAATCAATTACTGTAATAAACATGGATTTGAATATAGTATATAAATTTTGTCAAATTGGGGAGGGAATTACTGAGCCAGCTGAGGAGTGCTGTGAGTTTTCATTGGATTAGTGTGATGTCCTTCAAAAACTTCAACCAATGTGATGTCACGGTCGACAGAATTTATTTAAAATATATATATATTTGGATCATGACAGGCCTGACAGGTCCATAAATGCATGTCGGCCCAGCGGGCAAGCGAATCTTTGTGCCCCGCCGGGCCAGTTACACGCTGCCGGAAACACCTGTACTTACAAAGATATTTTTACTTTATTGCACTTAGTGCTACAAAAGGCCACAACACTCCTTGTACAATACATACCTCTTCCTCAGTGTGCCCTGGATGCAGAAAGGGGGGCAGGTTCAGACTAGCTCCCCTTTTTCCACCTCTGACTTGACATCAAACCCTTTGTCAGCAAGGAGTTGGTGGCCAGTTGCTGCTGTAAAACAAAGTATTAATTCATATTTGACAATAAACAAAACAGTCTTATGTATAGTTAAACTGTATGCTTATACACATTGATGACAGGATTGCTATTTTTTTTCTGTGACAGCATGTCACCGATGCTCCCAGCAAAACTGTGCGAATAACTTACAGAAACAGAGAAATGGCTGAAATGTTTTCAAAGATGCAGTGCTGTCAGACCTCAAATAATGTTAATAAAACATGTTTGTCTTGTGGAAACTACTATATTTTTTCAACGCAGAAAGAGTTCAAATGATTATAGGCTAACAGTGCAGTGGTCTGTTCATTTTTATACAGCTGCATGTTTGATGACATTTTACTCACCTGTTATTTCTTCAGGGGGGTTGAAGGAAGAATCTCCTTGCATGTCTCAGGTTGAAACTTCAACACAGGCAGTGGACTGAGGTACAGCCAGGTCTAGTAGAACTAGCTAGCTTATCAACTGTCCAGTAGCATGTTGTTCTGCTGCGGGAGGTTGTTCTCTGTTTTGTCTGTTTCCCATATCCAAGATGTAATGTAGGAACGTAATCCACGGAGTTCAGATCATTAATGGCCATGCCAGATAAAAAATGCCGATTACACACTTTGCTGTTTTGTGTCGGGGTGAAGTCCTGCCGGCGAAGCGCTTGAAGCCACAACTTCCTTCTTTTAGTTGCTTTACTTGACTTTCTTAGAGGGACTTGGTAAAATGAACAAGGTGAAGGCTTGTCTCTCTTTCAGAGACCTTGAAAAGGTGATTCACGCTTTTATTACTTCTCGCTTGGACTATTGTAATTCACTGTATGTTGGTTTAGACAAATCATCTTTGCATCGTTTACAATCTGTCCAGAACGCAGCAGCTCGTCTTTTAACTTCAACTAAAAAATATGAACACATAACCCCTGTCCTGGCATCCCTTCACTGGCTCCCTGTCTGCTATCGAATTGATTTTAAGATTTTATTGCTTGTTTTTAAAATCTTAAAAGGTCTGGCCCCATCATATTTATGTGATCTTATTAATATCTACACTCCTGTAAGAGCACTCCGGTCTACCAACCAGTTTCTCTTAGATGTCCCCAGATCCAAAATGAAATCCAGAGGTGATCGGGCTTTTGCGGTTGCTGCTCCAAAACTGTGGAACAGTTTACCTGAGAAAGTAAAGACCGCTCAGACTGTTGACACTTTTAAATCTTCACTTAAGACTCATCTCTTTTACTTGGCATTTGATCCTCGCAGAATGTGAGATCAAATTTTGAGCAGATTTTATTGTTGTTGCATTTACTGATAGCTTTATTATGTTTAGTGGCACTAGATGCATTTTACTTTGTTTTTATTTTTTTTTATTTTTTTTTTACTGTAAAGCACTTTGGTCGACTTCGGTTGTTTTTATGTGCTATATAAATAAAATTGACATTGACATTGACATTGACAACAAGTCTCACCTTCTTCTTTTACTCGTTTACGTTGCCTCGAACAATTATAAACACAATAAAAGTAATATTTCCCCATCGCGACCGTTGGCAGTAATGAAAACACTCGAGTAGTATGGCTGCATTAGCCCCAGGTTCCAGTAAATTCTCGAAAAATGCGAGTGTGCATGCGCGATGACGTCAACTGGTAAAAGGTCTATTGATTTTGTTTAAAAAGGGGCAGATATTATAAGATTTTTTCTTCTTCTGCTTCCTTTCATTTTAAATTTGTTTGTTTTTTTCTTCTTAATGTGGTTTTGTAAATATATTTTTTGTGTTTTAAATTTGAAATGAACAAACAAATAAATAAATAAATAAATAAATACATTTCAGGTAATCTGGACTTTTTTTAATTAATTTTTAATTAATTTTATTTTTTTGTGTGCTGAGACGTTTCACCTTCCATCTCCTCTGGAGAGGGCGTACTCCAGGGACCATCTTAGCACAAACATAACTGTTTTTTTTTCTCACTTTAGAGTAAGCACTTGGGGAGAAGCAGTTTTGTTTGGTGTTTCCTCAGACTAATGAAGCCTTCTGGATGGAAAGCGAAACAGCTCAGCACAAAAAAAAATAAAAATGTCAAGATGACCTGACTGAAAATTGTTGAATTTTATACCTGGATTAATGAGCATGAACTTTGGTACAATAATTAAAGCATCCTTATCACTCTTTGAAAGCTAAATGTCCATTCTGGTTTCAATTATATTTGATTTGCTGTTCACTCAAATAGTAGCTACAATGTACAGTATTGACAAAATTCACAAAACACTGAAAATAAAATCCACATTGTAGTGGGAAGGGTTAATTATCGTAAAAACCCGGTTTAGGATTATATTTTGAAAGGAGACACCACTCTCAAAGCTTTGAGAGAAAAAGGCTGAACGTCAGTCTCAGCATGTTATTATTTAACTACTTCGAATTAACCTATTTAAAGTAAGTTCTTTTGTATGAAAAATTCAGATATCATAAATAAAACACACACGTCAGTGTATTCTGATTCTTCTGATTCTGATTCTGACAATTTTGTGATGTTTATTTGGCTATATATGGACAAATAGCTATTGAAAACTATTGCTTACATTTAAATGATGGCTTTACTTGACAACCGGAGGAAATGGAAATTAATTTGTCCTTTAAAAAACTTGTTAGCAGAAATTATCAGGTAAATGGAATTATTCAATGTGATTACCCAAAAGAAAATAAAGGCCCAAACATTAAATATATTTTGAAGCTATTCAGCAGGGCAAATTATCGATGCAAATTCAACCAAAAGGGAGATATTTTGTTTACGCATCATTTATCCAGTGGTTAAATTTGGGTCTTAAATTTAAGGGAAAATAATTACTGAACTGAGTTAATACTAATTTGGTTGAAATCTAAATTTAAGGACACCAGGCATCACATCCCAGAGTAAATCAGCTTTCTACCGGTTGTAGACTTCAAACGGCTACCGGTAGATACCAGATGTGGGATTCTCTCTCGCTCTGTTTAGATGATCTATGACGTGACAGTGGATGTTCTTTCACATCCTTGGACATTGCTGGCAGGTCAGGAGCCGTGTCACTGGTTTGATTGTTCAGCTTTCCAAGGTACACTTCTCCGGGAGTTCTGGGCCGTTGTTATTGGTTCTGGTGATGTGGCTGCAGGTGTCTCTCTGGAGCACTAAAATGGGTCTATCAAACTTGGCTAAACTGAAACTTTTTTTGAAAGTTTCTGAAATTTTCTTCTAAAAACGTACTGCTCCTTCTTCCTTGGAGCTCTATTTACAATCTCCTTCCTCTTTGGAGGTCTTTCACTTTCTTCTGTCGACTCCTCACTCTAAAAGTCCCTCTAAACTTTTGAACAACAGCCTGCAACTCCAAGGGGGCATGGCCAATCCACCCAATCAAAAGCAGGACTGACAATCTTAAACTTAATTTTGTTTAACTTTTACCAACTAATTCAAGCATTACCTTAATTCGCTCTGCTGAAAAGTCCTCATATATACTTTGTAAAAGAAATGTAAAACACTTCTATCATCTTTACGTGAGATTAAATCAATAAAAACACTTTTGTTAAACTTGTGAACAGAAAACAAGTTGACATCCTCTGACTACAGTTTTTTGTCAGCTGTAAGAGAAAACAACAATTAATGCAGTTATTCATTAAAAACAATTATTTCATTACAGAAAAATATTAATAATTTTCAAATAATATGAGGAGAGAGTCTGTCCATTCTTCCAACGTCACTAAATGGAACATGGGCACCATGGCATAAGAAAGTGTGTTAAATTTTACCCCAATCGAAAACCCTGGCTAAATAAGGATGTCCGCACCCTGCTGGCAGCCAGGGACACTGCATTCAAGTCTAAAGATACTGAGGAGTTGAGAAAGTGCAGGAGAGAACTGGATGATGGCATAAAGAAGGCCAAAGCCGCGTATGCACAGAGGATCGAGGGACAGTTCACCTCACATGATCCACGGAGCATGTGGCAGGGCATCAAATGCTTAACAGACTACAAGGGCAAAAGCAAACAATGCCCCAGGGACCCATCCCTGCCTGATGCCCTCAATAAGTTTTATGCACGTTTTGATGATCCAAACAGACCAACTAGCACCAGACTCAACTCATCACCAGACGAGGAGCACCTCAAAGTGACCGCAGCAGAAGTGAGAGGTAGTCTCAGAAGGATCAACCCTCATAAAGCTACGGGTCCAGACAACATCCCAGGGAAAGTTCTGAAGGAATGTGCGGACCAGCTCTGTGAGGTGCTGGCTGACATCTTCACCACCTCACTTTCACTGGAGTCAGTTCCCACCTGCCTGAAGACTGCCACCATCATCCCAGTCCCAAAAAGCTCCACAGTGACTGGTCTGAATGACTATAGACCGGTGGCTCTCACCCCGATAGTCGCTAAATGTTTTGAGAAACTGGTCATGTCCCACATCAAGACAGCCGTCAACATCAGCGAGGACCCTCATCAATATGCATACCGTGAGAACCGATCAACAGAGGACGCCATCTCCTCTGTGGTCCACACTGCTCTCACCCACCTGGATCAGAAGGACTCATACGTGCGTCTGCTCTTTGTGGACTTCACATCTGCCTTCAACACCATGATCCCCCAAACTCTGATAGACAAACTATCTACACTTGGACTAAGCCCCTCTATTTGTAACTGGGTCTTAGACTTCTTAACAAACAGACCACAGTCCGTGAAGATCCACAACTTCTCCTCTTCCACCATCACCCTCAGCACTGGCTCTCCTCAAGGATGTGTGCTGAGCCCTCTTCTGTTCACTCTGCTCACATATGATTGTACAGCCACACTTCCAGGCTGTCATATTGTTAAGTTTGCAGATGATACAGCTGTGGTGGGATGCATCACAGATAATGATGAATCCAGCTACAGACAGGAGGTGGAACATCTGGAGAGCTGGTGCAAAGAGAACAACCTTCACATGAATGTGAAGAAGACGAAGGAGATGATTGTGGACTTCAGAAGGAACAAACACACCCACACCCCACTGTATATAGGTGGATCTGCGGTGGAGGTGGTCTCCAGTTACAAGTACCTGGGTGTACACTTGAATGATAACCTCAGCTGGAGCAATAACACCACCAGCCTGATCAAGAAAGGTCATCAGAGACTCTACTTCCTCAGACGGCTGAGACGAGCCGGTCTGAGAAGCTCAGTCCTCACCTCGTTCTACAGGTGTGCAGTGGAGAGCGTCCTGTGCTCCAGCATCAACGTGTGGCATGGAGGCTGCACAGTTGCAGAGAGGAAAGCTCTACAGAGAGTGGTGAAGGCTGCACAGAAGTCTGTGGGAGTCAGTCTCCCCACCATCACAGACATCTACACCTCCAGATGCAGAAAAAGAGCCACCTGCATCATGAAAGACCTCACTCACCCAGCACACTCACTCTTTGCACCACTCCCCTCGGGACGGAGGTTGAGGAGCATCAAATGTAGAACCACTAGACTGAGGAACAGCTTCTACCCTGAGGCTGTCAGACTCATGAATAAATAAATAATAAGAATAAACACTGCAAAATGTCACATCATGTTGATACTGATCTGTTTCTTGTTGCTGCGTTCATCTGTGACTATCTGCGTTCATCTGTGACCATCTGCTCATGTTCGTGCTGCTGTTTATAATGATGTTTTTCTACTACATTAGGGCTTAGTGTATTACTAGCTGATGTCTCTCTTAGTTAATCCTAGATGTTATTATTGTTTTTCTCTTGCATTTGTTGTTGGATGTAACTGGGACCCTGTGTACATAATCTCGTTTTCAACACATGTACTACATGCGGTGCAAATGACAATAAATACTCTCTGACTCTGACTCTGACTCTGACTGACTCTGATGGCTGTTCACAAAAAGGATTTCCTTTGAACAGGGACAAGGCTCTTTCTGTTGTCAACCTGTTGATTTATGACCATTGGGGAGTTTAGTTCGATCCTGGCACAAACGGTGCCATGTGATTAGACCAAAGGTAGAGAAGTGGGCTTATTTGTTGTTTTATGGTTTGCAGAGGATTCCAGGACAAGGGAACAAGTTGAGCAGGTCAAGATTGAGGAGTGAGAGTGGCAGGACTGACCTCAAGAATGGATGGCAAGATGTTTAGTGATGCTTCTGCTGTTGTAGGTTGTAGATTACTGTTCCAGGAGAGGGAGCCTGGAAGTCACAAGGAACCGAGCAACCAGGAAGATCCAGGGAATGAGGAACAGATAGTCAGGAACCGTTAGGAGCACAAAGAGAACATAGGTTGTTTTTTTTATCTTGTATGGTAGACATGATTTGAAGCCAGACAAAGTACCACCTTGGGTCAATGTTCCAGCAGAGTCTAGATCACGTGTCAAACTCAAGACCCAGGGGACAAATGTGGCCTTTGTTGACATATTGTCTGGCCCCCAAGATGATATGTTAAAGTAAAATACTTTTATCACTTTGTTTTTTTCAGTAATCTTTGATTATGATGTCAAACGTGCAACAGATTATGTCAAATGAGACCAATCAAACTCTTGTTGAGAAACCTGCAACCAAGAAAATATCTTGGATATCCAACTTGAATTAATGTAGATTCTGAAACTGGCCCTTAGTTTGAAAAAGTTTTAACTTTGGCCCACTTTTGTAAGTGAGATTGACACCCCTGGATGTCCAGGCAGCCTCATATACTGAAGTTCATCATCAACAGAACTGGCAAAAGCAGGAGATGATTGACTCCGCCCTGCCACTCAGGAGCTGCTAGAGGGGTCAGATAATGGAAAATCCCAGAATTCCCACAGTCATAAAGAGATAAAGGAGACCACAGATAGGTTTTTAAAAATTTTATGGTATGTCTTTGGGGTATCCAGACAGTGTTCATTCAATTTAATACACAAAATAATTCTTAGATAATCAATTATACCCTTTTTAATTCTGCCATTTTTAACTTTCGTTTTGAACGACCGGTTTATGATAATGAGATCTCATGGCACGCCCTTCAAAGATCTGCTTACATTAACTCCGCCCTCCAAAGGCAGACGAGGATGTCTGAACTCACGTTACTGCAGAGCCCAGCTGAACTGGACCGAGACGTATTTGTGGGACAGATCAGACGTGTACAAGTTGTCGTGTCATTTTTAATTTTTCCTCTGTAATAAATGTCCAACTCCCTCCCTGACGTCTCCCTCCCTCTCCCTGTGCGCGCGAGCTGGAGGTAGCGGAGCGGATGTCACTCGCGGACACACACACACACACACACACACACACACATACACACACACACACACTCACAGCGGGGCTGTCTTGTTATCTGTGTCCCTCGCTCAGCCGCGCGCCGGGCCCGGCACACACACACACATACACACACACGGGTTTGTCAATGAGGTTTAGCGGTACGTAGTCTGTCCTGCTAATGACACATAAACCAACACACACACACACACACAGCAACATGCTGCATCGCTGTTCATTCAAGCCTCCCATCTGAAAACTATCAATTTTAAATCTGCTTAGTGCGCGCTCCATTATCTGGGCCAGGAGGGTCAGAGAGTTAGCTGGCTAGACTCTGTGACATTTTTAGCCATTGTGCTGACATGAACTCAGGAAAAACAACGGTCACGTCTTTTATACTGAAGTGGGTGGAGCCGCACCAGGGGTTGCTGGTGAGGGGCTGGACTCAGGGTTGAGGTGGGTTGCGGCTGCGGTTTGTGATGTCACACACCGCAGGAAGTGCAAAACGAACCGTTTCTATCAAAGATAAATAAATCTACTTCGAGTAAATAAACCACTGGGTGCATTTTTTTGGCGTAAATACCCAAAGTTGAGTAAAAAAAAACATTAAAAAGTGAATTTTGAACATGTGGTCCCCTTTAATGTTTTATGGTTATTGAAGAGTTTGTCACAGAACTTTAAAATTGAATAAGTGCGGTGTTACACACTATAATATTTTCAGCTGTTTAAACTTCAAAAAGTTTACAAACAAACTGTTTAGTCTCACAAAACTTAACACTTCTCATACTGGTTTTATTTCACATTGTAAGTATTTTTGTCCTCTCTTCATCGGTGGTACTCTCACTCCTGTAACACCTACTGTTTTCTCTGAAATCTCTCCAGAAGGCAGGGTGCACACAACCATGCTCCCATTGAATCTCATTGTATCAGAGCTTAGAGTTTTCTCATAAAAACGGGGTCTTTTTTCCTTCTTTTTATATCTCCCACATGAAACACTGTAGCCACATAAAATTACCATGTGTGATGACCAGATGCTTCTTTTACTTCCTGCTCAGGAATTCTTTAAACATGTTGGCATTTTGTCCCATTGGATTATGATGAAAGCATGTTCCAATCTACTACTGTATTGGGCTTTTCTGAACAAAGCTGAGGTGCTTTGGCATTCCAGGTAGCTGTATTCACACTATTCAAAATTGACATGACATGTCTGCCTGCCTGGGAGGAGTCGACGAGGGACAAGCCCCCAGAAACCATCTTGGCTACAGCAAACTGGTTGGTCCACTTAAGTTGTTTACTTGGTGGGGTAGCTTCAGTTTGCTTTGGACTACTCTGACTGACGAAGCCCTCTGGAGTGAGGTTGAAACGTTTCTACTAAAAAGAAACTGTCCAGATGAACTGATTGAGAATGAGCGGACTATTCAAAATGTTTTCTGAAATTTTAAGTTTTTTCTTGTTGTTGAAAGTGTATATGACTCATCAGACACCTTCAGATTGATTAATTGCAAATGTTTATGAAGATTTCCTGTCTGTAACCCAGCCATTATTTGTCTTGAAATACATAATTGCTGTTTTGGTTGCTGCTGGAGCATTAAAAAAAGTCTAATAAATGAACAAGCTCACATGAACTTGGTTCAATTACTTGTTTGCTCATTTGATCGATCATCCACTCATTCTAACTCTATCACATGCTCACAGACACACAAACTCACGTAGTCGCTGGTCCACTGGTCTGTCCAGCTCTGGGCGATGTGCCAGCACTCGCAGATGGCAGAAGTGGAAGATAAAGTGAACGACTCTGCAGCCAGTGAAATGTGAATGCCACTTAGTGGCCTAGCTGCCATGTGAGCAGCATCACTGAGTGTCAAAGGCTTGATGACAGAGAGCAAAAATAGGTACAAGGTGTCTCGCGTAACAATACAACAATGTTTATGATAATCTTCTACAAATGTTAAATGTACTAAATTTTGTTGTTAATTTCCAGAACATATTTATTTAAACAGTCAAATTCCATTAAGAACACAGATCTCTTTTGCAAGGGAGGTCTGGACCTGAAGGCATGTTTTTGGTCTGTGGGTACCCGGAGAAAACCCATGCAAGCAGGAGAAGAACATGCAAACTCCACACAGAACGACCCCAGAGCCAACCGGAGATTGAACCCAGAACCTTCTTGCTGTGAGGCAACAGTGCTAACCACTGCTCCATCGTGCTGCCACAATATATAATCAAAACAAATGGGGCAAAAGTTCATTTTTTTTCTGTTCAAACCTCCATTAAAATATATTCAGCAAAATGTTCCAAAGCAGTCTTTGTTATTCACTCAATTTTGTACCTTTTGCACAGAGATAAGGAGCTGCATTAGTGCTGCCTTTATTCATTTATTTATTTATTTATTTTACTTTGATTGCAATGTAGAACAGATGCAGTTATACAAGGCCATATAATTATTCACCTTTTACAGTATGGCATTTCAGAATGTCACAGTGACATGTTAACACGAGTGCAATCAACATTATTTGAGACCAAAGAGTTCGGTTGAAACACCATTTTCTTGTTCATTATGTTGCTCTATAAGGTCTCACTAAATGTCATGAGTATTTTACAGGGCCCTACAATTTTAATAAGGTTTGTTTTTATAATGAAAATGTTATAATATATTGTGAAATTAATTTGAAATTTTCACCTTTAAATTTGTAATACCAAGGAAAGAATAGATGGTAAAAGAAACAATGACTAAATGTTGTAAAGACAATAAAATACCTTAAATTAAATCACACCAAAGTCATCACGCAATGTGTCGTCTTCCAAATATTCATTGGGGATCAGTCTCGGCCACTACCACAACAAGTTTTAGCTCAAAATCTATTAAATTGACAAAGTTACAACCATTTTTGTGCTCAGCTGGCCGTGGTGGTCATTTAAAACTGGACTGACTACAAAGATAACTGTCTTCTAGGTATACATCCAGTGATTACTTTCTGAGTGTTTCATTAAAATTTGTCCAATGCCTGAGATATTTGCTTACACAATAGACACACACACACACA
>JBBPBX010046139.1:16658-26710 GCA_038048925.1 Garcialebias charrua | reverse complement strand
TTTAAAAAATATATATTAAATCTTATTTTATGTGTTTAAATGTTCTTGATTTTATGTGTACAGCACTTTGTTGCAGCTGTGGTTGTTTTAAATGGCTTTATAAATAAAGTATTATTATTATTATTATTTTGAAGCCGATTTACGTAGTTTCCGGTTAGCTGCAGATGCTACAAAACTTGTTGGAGCAAGCTGGACAGACAGCCGGCTTTGGACGGACCGTGTCCGATCAGAGGTTGCTGCGCTCGGATGAGCTGGGAGCTGAACGGCGGTTTTACGTCGTAAATAGAATGGAGCTTACACAGCAGAGGGACGGATGGACGGACGAAGGAAAACGGCTTCACCAGCATACCAGTTAGCTGCGGAGGCTACAGCTGCCCTGTACTCTCTAAAAAAGCTAAGTCTGGTCCTCTGGACATTCAAAAAACAAAACTTGTTGGACCAAGCTGGACATGCAGCAGCTGTGGAAAAGTAGCTGTTTCATGGACGGCGGTTTTACAACGTAAACGAATGGAGATTACAGCGGAGTGACGGATGGACGAAGGAAAACGGCTTCACCAGCATACCAGTAGGTTATTAACTCTTTTTTTCCTTTATTATGGCTCCTAAATGTATGAGTTTTTTGATAATTATGTAGGGTACTGTACTGTGTTAGGATAGAGCTGGGCAGGCAGCACCTGTGGAAAAGTAGCTGTTTTATGGACGGTGGTTTTACAGCGTAAACGAATGGAGAATCCGGAGGAGGGAGGGAGGAACGAGGAAATGGCTTCACCACCAGTCCAGAGTAGGAAATTAACTCTTTGTTCCCTTCATTATGGCTCTCAAATGTATGTGTTATTTGATAATTAGGGTACTGTGTTAGGATAGGCTAAGTGCTTGGTAAAATACAGTCTGTACGTATGAGTTGCAGTTTGGACGCATTTTCCGACTTACGACGAAATTCGACTTGCGACGTCACGTAGGAACGGAACTTGTTTGAAAGTCGGGGACTACCTGTAATAATAATAATAACAACCAGACGACCTGACTGAACTTTGTTGGAGTGGGATGCAATTTGTGTGCGTGCTTGTGTGCGTAATATATTAATTCTACATGATACTGTATATTTAATTTTAATCTGGTTCATTTTTATTTACATCATGTGTAGAATCAGGAACAAGGACTGCAATTTAACTATTGTCTAGAAGGCCTTTGTGCAGCTTATGTTTTAATTGTGGCTAATTCATTAGCCACTTGGCTCAGTGAGTCATTGGATGGATAGAAGTCCTTTGGGTAGACGTTTTGTGTAACTAGAAGTCATTAAAAAACATTTGTGTCACTAGCATCCATTTGGGTGGCTAGAAGTCATTATGGTGGCTAGAAGTCATTATGGTGGCTAGAAGTCATTCAGAACACCAGAAGTCATTTGGCAGGCTAATGGTCCGCACAGGATGTCTAGAAGTCCATAGGTTGGATTTGGGTGGATTGACTTGGGTTTCCTGAGCTATCCCTAGCTATGCTGCTATAGGCTTAGACTGCTGGAGGACAACCATCTCCTCACTCCGATGCTGCCTTTACTCTCTCTACTGTTCATGTTTGTACAGTTTTAGCAATTATTTATTTTATTAACCTGCATTTTCATTTGTCTTCCTCTCCACAGAAAGTACACCTGAACCAGCCATTTTGTGTTTGTCTGCATTGCTCTCCAATAAGTGCAACAATTTTCAGTCAGGTCATCTGGATAGTTTCTTTTTTTTTTTTGTGCTTAAATGTTTCACCTTCCATCCAGAAGGCTTCATCAGTCAAGGAAATACACAACATAAAACTGATTCTCCCCCCAATAGCTTACTCCAAAGTGGAACAAACCAGTTATGTTGGTGCTAAGATGGTCTCTTTGGCACGCCCTCTCCTCCGGTGCTGGCCCTCTCCCTCGTCGACAGTCATGTCCAGGGGTCTGCAACCTTTAGATCAAAAGAGCCATTTCTGCTCTTTCGTTCACTAAATTAAACGTGTCAAGAGCCGCAATACCTGCTACAACTGTCATTATCAACTGGTGGCCCGTGGGCCACTTTAAGTTTGCTAGAGGGGCTTTTCTGGCCAGTAGGTGTGAAATTATAAAACTAAAAACATCTAATGATTGTTAATATTTATTAATATTTTTACATTTTGAGACAAAAGTGCGTTATAAATTAAATTCATTACAAAAGAAAATATTGGATTTCATCCATCTTCCATTCATCTGTCCAACGTCTTGTATTGTCGTGTATTTTGCCAATAAATAAATAAATTAAACAGTAAACTGTGCAGACAAATGTGCTTTTTATAAAATTGTGGAGTACCTTATTTTTTTGGACTATAAGGCGCTTTTAAAATCCTTTAATTTACTCAAAAATTGACAGTGAGCCTTACAATCCAGTGAGTCTTCTGTATTAATTCTGGTTGTGCTTACTGACCTCAAACCGATTGTATGTGGTTATTATGAATGAGTTGGATAAGGTTTGACTTATTATTTGACCGTTTTGTTTTGATAATAATAATAATAATAATGTCTATTCCTGTCATCTGCGTATGTTCCCATACACAGACGAAATTCGTCTCTGCATTTAACCCAACCACCTACCAGGTGGTGCAGTGAGCAGCCCGAAAGCGCCCGGGGAGCTGGAGAAATAGGTGTGCACTCATAGACACCCCAAGCTGGGTAGTGGCCGGGGCGCGAACCCGCGACCTTCGGATCCGTAGTCAAAAGCCCTGCCACTAGACCATCTTGGCTCCTTGTGCCTTATAGTCCAAAAATTATGGTAATTGCGTATCCTACTTTGAAGAATAAAGCACAAAGTTAAAGTGAGTATAATTTACTTTGTGTATTAGTACTAGTATCCACATATTTGCAAAGGAGTTGACGGGAAAACTGTTAAACTAGTCATTTTTTGTGGGTACAACATCCTATAAAATTCAGTTTTATGTTAGTTTTGGTCAGAGCTTGAAAGAGCCGCTGCAGAGGAACCAAAGAGGCGCATGTGGCTCCAGAGCCGCAGGTTGCAGACCCTTGGTCATGTCAAACTGGTTCAAAACCAACAAAGTCCATGCTCAATAATCCAGGTACACAATCCAAATTGTTGGATTGTATACCTGGATTATTGAGCATGGACTTTGTTGGTCTCCAATAAGCTCTGCAGCATTTCTTTGCGTGGCTAGATGTTCTTTGGGTGGCTAGAGGTATTGTGTTACTAGAAGTCCTGTTTTGCTAAAAGTCTTCTTTAAATATAAATTATTTGGGCGGCTAGAAGTCTTGTGTAGTTGAAAGTCATTAAAGTAGCAAGAAGTCAAGAACATGGTTATGTCATTCAGATGGCTAAAAGTCATTATTGTGGCTAGAAGTCAACTGGGTGAGAGGTGTTCTGTGTGGTTAGAGGTCCAACAGGTAAACAGTTCAATCAGTAACAGTGTATTGGATATTTGTACTGAAGTTTTAAACTTTAAACAGAATGCTCCATCAGAATGGCAATGTACCATCTGAAAATAAAGGTACATCATATCAAATGTCTGGAAAAACCACAGCTACACATAAAATGACCACAACAACTGCATGTCAGTCTTGTGACCATATTGGCACACTATATAGATTGACCATCAGTACAACAATTCCAAAAGAGCCCTAAAGACAACAATCATTGACAGAGTTCAACATCCAGAAACAGCATGAAGCTTTTCCTACGTTTTCTTTCTTTACCTTCCAACTAGTGATACAGAAAGACGAATTTAAAATCCATAAAAGGAAAAAAATATGCAATACCAAACACAGCACAGTCAAAGGAAAAAACAAAACAATGCTTCGGATCACGTGCACACATTTACACACTAGATGTCTCAATGAAGCTCGGCATGGTCCCCACCCATCTGCCTGACCCCATTAGGGACATACGGCTTATAGGCAGAGCGGGCAGGAGAAGAGGGGGGCGTTATTATTCTCTTAAACACGCGACGTAAGGCACCATCTTTGTTTACCGTTTGTTTTGCAGACGCAAGCTTTTTGGGAATCCAAATCTACTAGTTCTGCTCCAGTCAGTTTCTTATGAATATATATATATATATATATTTAAAGTCTTGCCAGTTTTAACGATATTCCAAAAATCTGGAAATGTAAACTGAAAAGAAACTGGGGGGTGAATGGCAGAAAAACGAGCGGTTTCCTTTTGCTTGGACCTTGACCACAAAGCAAACGGATTACACCTGCAGCGCAACTAGATGTTAAACATTTACCAAAACACCAGAGTACGGTAAAAGGCACAAAGGGGACGTGAGCAGGAAGACACTATAGATTCACGTCTTTGTGCTCGAATGTTTGGCCCAACGGGGAGCAAACCTCCAGTTGCTTAGAAACTCCTGGCCAGCCCTGTGCCTACTGCAAGGAGCAGGTGTTGGGCTGGACCCAGGAGAGGCAGGAGTGACAGAATACAGAGAGAAGCACTTACAGACCCAGAGTCCCCCGAGACAGGGACAGCCTGGAAACGCAGACAAGGAGAGGACCCACTCACATCACAGACACACCCAACAGAACACTGACTGGCTCACTCTTTCCTGAACTGCTTCAAAAGGCAAACGATGCTGCAGAGCGTTACTCCAGCTAAAGGCTCGGGGCGGGTCATGTTTGGAACATCTTTATCCCTTTCTGGCACAGTCACTCGGCGATTACATAACGCCCCACTCTCATCATCGTCACATTGCTTCTACCCGGTTGGTCACTCTTTGACTTTTCGTGCATCTCTGTTGTTGCCACACCAACCCTCCAAATCTCATGTCGAACAACAGGCGCAGCTTTAAAAAGCTTGGGCTGTGAAAGGAGGCTGCGTGGTTGCAGGGGTTTTATTTGTGCTGAGCTCTCAGGAACGTTCGCTCGAAGGACGGTAACCGTGCATCAATATTCATGAGGCACCATTATGTTATGAAACATTTATGAAGCAGGAAAGGCTCGGTGCCGCCACAGTTTTCTGCAGTGTGTCTTTTTTTCTAACCAACACTCATTTTCTCACATGTTAAAAGACTTAGCGGAGACTAAAACAAAGAAAAACGTCAAGAAAACATGTAACTCGCTGTTCGACACAGTTGTTCAGCGGATAAAACTGCTGTATGCAACCACTAACGATGCAAAAACTTAACAGTTCAATTGAAAATAAAACGCTTCCAAGAAAGGAACTTGTGCATGGAAGTCACTGAACATTTAAAAAGCTGTTTATAATAACGGGTTAAGATTCCTCAGATTTATAAACAATAAATCAATTAATAGCGTTATAATTGAAAATTATAGACCTAATTTTCATTTATCGGCTTCATCATTTCTTCGTGTCTCTCTCTTTCTACTGAAGACACTGGATGACAAAAGGCTCAACGCCGGTGTACTTCACTGACCTCCCTTTCGCTGTAAAATCTGTTTTAAAGTCCAAAATCATGTCTTTGGATCGTTAAAAGCAGATAAGCTGAGAAGCTAAACTACAAGCTAAGCTAACAGGCTGACCCTGGGAAAAAAACCTCCGTCTTGTCGAAGCTCCAATTCACGGTTGAAACCCGTGCCTTCATGTAAAAAGTTGTTTTCCCTGCTGAGAACTTGTTTACTGATTTTTTATTAAAAGCTTTGTGTGAAAAATGTTATGCTAAAGAGCTCAAACCACACCGAGCGTCCGCCATTTTGAGAACCGAAAAACAGGAACGGGAGACAGCCCATGCCATGTCAAGGGGCCTCCCTCCCATTTTTCTTAAAGAGACACGCTGCTCGCTCCCTCACTATCCCATCCTTCGGTTCAAACAATCTTATACTGCCATCCAGTGGTCAGAAAAGGCACTACACACAAAAATTAACCAAGATTTCTTCTTAAATTTTACAATAATAACTAATTATTGTCAAATTTCAAACAATATTATCGTTTATCGCAATAAATTCTGAGACAATTAATCGCCCAGCAACATTTGTCATTGTGACAGGTCTGTGCATATTGCTCGTCACCATTCGTGCCAAAGATTCAAATCATCTTTGGAGAAAAATGTTGCGGTGGCAGCCGTTTTTGTCAAAAACTTGAAAATTACGTTTGGCTTGAGTGTGTAGTGTAGACTCTCAGTTACTACCACACCAAATATTAGCTCATTATCTGTTTTAATAGCCATTTCTGTGCCGGGTAACATCAATTTGCTGCGTCTAGCATCTTGAATTGGACTGACACCAAACAATCAAGTTTTCGAAGCATATCCAGCAATTGTTTTCTGAGAGCCTCAATAAAATCCATCTAGTGGTTCGTGAGATATTTTGACAACAGATAAAGCTGACTGTAAATAGTAATGGTAAAATATTGACAAAAAGCCTGTGTTTGCACTCAGACTATATGTTGGGGGTCGATGTCAACTACTACAACACCAAATCTTAGGTCAACATCTCCTGTCCCCTACAGAATGCAGTACAAAATTGCTCTCATTGCATTAATCAATGCTTAAACGGAACTTCACCAGATTATCTAAGGACCTTCTTGCACCCTATTCATCCACCCGGTCTCTACGATCACAGAACAGTAATCTCCTTCACCTTCCACGAACCAAATTCATTCATTCATTCAAGTTCATTTGATCAAGGACAGCACAATAAACAATGTTACATGTTAAAAATGAAGCAACCGTTGTCTTGTACAAACGTTTTTAAGGACCATGGGGGACCGGGCATTCTGTGTGGCTGCCCCCCGCCTCTGGAACTCCCTCCCTGACTATCTGAGAGCTCCACAATCACTGGTTGACTTTAAAAAAGGCTTAAAGACCTTTTTAAAGCAAGGAACGGTCTAATTATAATTTTATCGCTGATTTTAGTTGATAACATCGTTGATTTTAGTTGATTTTATCACTGATTTTTGTTATTTTATCATTGATTTTACTTGATTTTATCACTTATTTTTTATTTGATCATTGATTTTAGTTGCACCTTGTAGCACTTTGAGATTTTTGTTAATGAAAAGTGCGTTACAAATTAAATTCATTATTATTATTATTATTAACATCTGCAAAATGTATGTTTGTGACAATTTTTAAGGTTAGTTTTACAGAACCTCACGGTTTACAGTACAATAAATACATTTTGACATTCTTCAGCCAACATACAGGCTGCACTGTTTTTATCTGGAGGCTACTGTAACATATGTAGTATATGCTGCCACCTGGTGGAGACATGGAGAACAGCACGCAGCCAGACCATTTAAAGGAGAAATGTAATCAAATCTGAAAAAATCGATATAACAAGAATTTCATATAGTAAACAACACACATAAACATACTTAGTATGCTTTTTTCAAGTCAGTAGCTTAAAGAAATAGTTTTTTACATTTTTCCTGCTACATGCCGAAGTGCAGTGATTTCTGTAGTCATTTTCTGGACGCACTTTTATGACACAATTAAGACCTCCTTTGCTATCTTACAATAACACTGAAGCTATAAACCCATCATTACTGTCCTCCTGTCTGTCATTTAAAATGGAAGCAGAAGACTTTTTTGAATCTGAAGGATATCACTTTAGTTTGTCAAAAACAGTTTGGTGATTTAGTGCATTAATGGGCATTTCTATCCTGGAAATACGAATAGCCGTGCGTTAGCCGCCGCATGCTAACGTTAGCATGCTAGCGCCGTATGCTAACGTGGAAGTGGGGGTGTTGAAAATGTCCTGAAACAGTTACCAATGTCTTGTTAAGCTCTGTCTTCCCCAGAACATAGTAGGATCTAAAATGATTTTTAAAGATGAAGGAGCAAGTTGAAACATGCTGTCTCCCTCCTTGCTAGCAGGCTCCATTGGGAGCTGCCTGGCTAACTAACTACGGTGGCCCTACACGGCCAAAATTCTACAGCGGCCGAATGCACAGGAGCGGTAAAAATACAATATAAAATTTTAAAAAAGTTTTAAAATCGATTTTGGGGCTTTTAGAATCGATTCTGAATCGCCAGGACTAAGAATCTTGATTCTTTAAAAAATAGATTTTTTTTGCTGCATCCCTAATTGCTACACACTGAAACCTTTTTGTCCACAACTAGATACACACACTAATATTACTGTATGAGGGACGACCATTGCACTGCCTATGTCATATTCAGGGGACGGAGAGCAGGCAGGGGGAGGGGGGTCAAAAACACCAGATGAGAATTTTTTCACTTTGCAAAGTCTAAATTTGAGTTAGGATGACATTTTTGACTTGTGAAAATTTCTCAACAAGCTTATTTTATGCTTTTCATTAGACTACTATTAGCTTAAAAACACTTTTCATTTCTCCTTTAAAATGTGCTTATACAGTATATTTTATATACTATATACAGTATTAGTAGCAAATGATAATAATAATTACATTAGGTGCACGTAGACAGTGTTCACTCTTAACATTCAGGTGTACTGTGAGTCATATCATTTAAATAGTTTTAACATTATTTTGGTTAAGAGAGGTAATCTCCATCAGTTCAACTCTGCTTTATCAGAGAAGAGCACAGTACGTTGACAGCTTGTGTTAATAAGAGATAAAAGTGTGTTTGCGCTCAGAGGCCTCAGGGAGACACGGCCATTACACCCCTCCCAAAACTGTCCAGCTGAAGGCTACAGCTGGGAGGGAAAAAAAACAGTTTCATAATGTTAGTGCCAAGCTTTTGGAGGGAATTTTCCTTTGCTTAGTCATGAATTTTAGAAGATAATAGAAAAAGTGTTTCAAACTTAGACCATAAAACAAGAATAGAGGACAACAAATATGTTTTGATCAGATATGATTGAAATACAGAGAAGGTCAAGCGGGGATACCGCTTAAAACGGATTTAATCGTATTGAATAATCTCCATATTAATCCAATTATGGTGTCATTTTTATCAATTATGAATTGTTTTACGCTGTTTAGAATATTTTATCTTCTTTGGACTAGTTTCACACAGTTATTAACTTTTAAAGTCCACTCATTAAAACCTGTAATACAGTACTGTATTGTGTTTTATCCTTAATTTTTATGAATGACGATAAATGTCCTTGCATTTTAATGCTTCTTTGCAGCTGAACGGTGCAGCGTGTTCATTTTTACTTGTGCAAAAGATGCAAACATGCCAGCACACACACAAAAAAAAAAACTTTAAAAGCATTACATTTAAAATATTATTTCATACTCACATGCACAAGTAGTAGAGGGGTAGTTGCATCAGATGGACAGGAAAAACAGGAAGACACAAAAACAATGCATCAGCTCATAAAAATAACAACAAAACAGGACAAGTTAATTACTCTATATTTAATTAAAAAACATGTGAAGCACATCAAGTTCAGTAAGACATAAAAACAAAAGCTCTTATTAATAACATGTTAAGCCATGTGTCTGCTTTAGAGCTAGCAGCAGCCATGTTTATGATCATTTTTCATTAAAACTCGGCGGTAAGCCTCCAGCTTCACTGTTTCTAAAATGAGCTGGAGACACAATAATCTGACGTCACAGGATTTAATCCGAACAAGCTGCTAGCAAAACAAAAAGTCTACCTGCTGTGCGAGAGGAAAGGTGAGCTCACCTGAGCAGGTCGGTGTCTCTGAGCTGACTTCATCCTTGTTGTGGCTGAAAGCGGAGTCCCAACACCCGGAGAGGCGGCGCCTCCACCACCATGACGAAGCATAAAGAAGGTGGAGGCTGTCAGAAGTGAGAGCTCTTCCTCATTCCAGCTCGCTCAGGTGCTCCTCAGGTGTGTAATGGGAGGAGTTTGTCCAGTACCGCTGCGCGCGCTTCAGAGGTTTGTGTCAAAGAAATCAACTTGAACTCTGACCTGTTCTCACCTGAGTTTATTTCCCCTGAACTTCTAGCTTCCAGCGCCGCGCGGGGGCGCTGTTGTGCGCATGTGCAGTGGAAGTACAGAAGTCCAGTCAAGACTTGTGTTGCCAGATGTGAGGAGTCTGCAACCTGCTGCTCTTTCAAGCTTTGACCACAACTAACATAAAACTGACTTGTAGTGGTTGTTGTACGAACAACAAAAAAGTACTAGTTTTATCTGTTTTCATTTCTTTTGCAAATACTGTACTCACTGTGACTCATACAGTACTGTATATA
>JBBPBX010046138.1:0-18798 GCA_038048925.1 Garcialebias charrua | reverse complement strand
GTGCTCCAGCATCAACGTGTGGCATGGAGGCTGCACAGTTGCAGAGAGGAAAGCTCTACAGAGAGTGGTGAAGGCTGCACAGAAGTCTGTTGGAGTCAGTCTCCCCACCATCACAGACATTTACACCTCCAGATGCAGGAAAAGAGCCACTTGCATCATGAAAGACCTCACTCACCCAGCACACTCACTCTTTGCCCCACTCCCCTCAGGACGGAGGTTGAGGAGCATCAAATGTAGAACCACTAGACTGAGGAACAGCTTCTACCCTGAGGCTGTTAGACTCATGAATAAATAAATAATAAGAATAAACACTGCAAAATATCACATCATGCTGATGCTGATCTGTTTCTTGTTGCTGCGTTCATCTGTGACCATCTGCTCATACAGACTCATGTTCGTGCTGCTGTTTATAATGATGTTTTTCTACTACATTAGGGCTTAGTGTATTACTAGCTGATGTCTCTCTTAGTTAATCCTAGATGTTATTATTGTTTTTCTCTTGCATTTGTTGTTGGATGTAACTGGGACCCTGTGTACATAATCTCGTTTTCAACACATGTACTACATGCGGTGCAAATGACAATAAATTCTCTCTGACTCTGACTCTAAATAATAATAAAATGACCAGCTATGTTCAGCAAATTTCAGCTGTTTTGTGCTCCTTTCTGCTTTATTCTGCAACATGTTTGTGCTTCTTTTAACTTCTTTCTGCTAATATCAGCTTGCTGCATTTTATTTCTGCAAGTTTAAGCTTTTTCAGCTATTTCAGCTACTATTTAGCTGTTTAATGCAAATTTTAGCTTTTACAGCTAGTTCTAAATTTGTTGCACTCATTTAAAGGGGACCAAATATTGGTTTTATAAATTTTTATGGTATGTCTGTGGGCTATCCAGACCATGTTCATTCAATTTAATACACAAAATAATTCTTAGATAATAAAATATCCCCTTTCTAGTTCTGCCTTTTCTCACTTCCGTTCAGAACGACCGGTTTATGATAATGAGCTCTGAAGGCCACGCCCTTCAAAAATCTGTTTACATTAACTCCGCCCTCCAAAGGGTTTACGTTAGCATTTCATGCACTTTAGAAATGGCTAGTGCTAGCTTAAGATAACTTACCGAAAGCCGTATGCGCGCGCCGCCATTTGCTGCACCTGTTAGCATTAGCCCACCCGAATCCGAGGCTAATGTTAGCTCGTTCCTCCTCCGCCCGCTTAGCTCCGCTTAGCTCCGCTCGTTGCATGCGGCGCTTTGGGAGCGATCGCAGACACATACACAAAGTTCACCGAGTGTTTCCAGATAATTTATCCGTATGAGGCAACCTCTGATCGGACAAACGGTCCTCAAAAGCTAGCAGCTCCCGGCGGCAGATGGTCCCTTCGCCGGCATGTCCAATCCCCGCCCGCTTTGCTCCGCTCGTTGCATGGTCAGGCAGCGGTGATCTGCTCGTTTTATGTCTGCCGGCTGCTCGTTGGGAGCGATCGCTAATACGCTAAAAATTGAACTAAAACGTAAAAATAACAATTATACTTTATTTATAAAGCCATTTAAAACAACCACAGCTGCAACAAAGTGCTGTACACATGAAATTAAGAACATTTAAACAAAAGATGAGATGAAATCAGGAAAAACAACAGTCATGTCTTTTATACTGAAGTGGGTTGAGCCTAACCAGGGGTTGCTAGGTGAGGGGCTGGACTCAGGTTGGGGTGGGTTGTGGCTGCGGCTTGTGACGTCACAAGCCGCAGGATTTGAAAACGAGACATTTATATCCCTGAAAAATAAATCTACTTAGAGTAAATATACCACTGGGTGCATTTTTTTGGCCCTAGGACAGTTTTTTTAAGAAGTAAATACCCAAAGTAGAGTAAAAAAAACATTAAAAGGGGAATTTTGCATCTTTGGTCCCCTTTAAACTGTTTTCAGTCTAATTCAGCCAAAATGTGCTCCCTCCAATTCATTCTGATAATTTGTTTCTTTCTGCTCTTTAAGCTGTTTTTTTTGTGTGTGCAAATTTCTGCTATTTTCAGACAATTTTCACTTTTTATGCTAATTTTTGCTATTTTCAGCCTAATTGGCACAATTGTGCACTTTCCATTTCAATCTGGTAATTTAAGCTTCTTTTTGCTTTTTTTAGCTACTATTCAGCTGATTGTTTTGTGCAAATTTCTGCCTTTTTAAGATAGTTTCCACTTTTTGTGCTAATATTTTCCTATTTAAACCTAATTCAGCAAGTATGTGCTCTTTCTTCTTTCTTCTGTTAAGTTAGACTTGTTCCCTCCTTTCAGCTATATTTCAGCAGGTTTTTCGGCAATAAGCGTTCACACTGCATTTTCAGTGCAAGTGCTTTATTTTTTATTTATTTTTTAAACAAAATAACATTTACTTCCCATATTGCACAAAGTTAACTCCATCAAGATAAAAAAAAATAAGATCTGAGATCTCTGCAGTGGACTCTCAAGTACAAAATATTCACACGGCCCGTGTTAAAAACACAAACGAGCTGTATAATTAAGTAGCACAACTCCTTCTCTCAAGTCATCTCTTCACATCCCTGCTTGTCTTGCGGATAAGAAAACACTTTAGTGGTCAAAACATTAGCTGAACAGGTTCCAAATAAACGCCCGATGCATTTGCTGTCTATGTTTACTGTGTTGTGTGATAAGCAGGAGATGTATGTCCTCTCATTAGAGTAATTTATTGCTGTCAGAGCTGCCGTGTGAAAGGCTGGATGCATTAGCAGGCAGCAGTGACTTCTCCCCCATGTGCCAGAAACCCTCTTGTAAAAAGGTACTTAAAGCGGCGCGAGGATAGTGACTGCCTTTTTAAGCTAAACACTCTGGTTCTGTTATGAGAGACTTTTATTTATTTATTTAGGCAAAAGCTTTTATGGATATCTGTTTTTAAAAAAATCTATGTTTTCACCTAATAAATCTGCAGTGATAACCCCAGCTGTACAGGCTTGTTGCCTCACTCCAAGTCAGGAACGTCCCTGGATGTCCTCAGTGACAAATTGTTCCAGCGTTGTTCAGATTTCACTCCATCATTCCTCCCTGTGCCTTTGTTCTCCGCTCGAGTAAATCCCACCCATATCTTTCTATCAATCTTTTCCATTTCTTCCTTTTAACAGAAACCCTCCGCCTACTCTCCACCAGCCGGAGCTTTGGTCAGATGACTTTAACGACTTTATCTCTAAGTGAGTGTGTCTGCCAGTGTCACTTCAGCCATGACAAAAAAATAAAAAATCAATGGCGCCGATGGTTTGAATGCAAATATGATACATTTATTGTAGCCCTTCTGCCTTCCTCCGTTGCAGATGTCTGATTAAGGACTTTGAGCTGAGACCAAATGTGCTAGACCTGCTCCAGCATGTGTACATCAAACAGGCCGTTGGCAGAGAGAAAATCCTGCAGAAACAATTGATTGAGCTCATTGATCTCAACCAGCAAATAGGTGTGATTGAAAAGACAAGGTATTGTGTTCAACTCTGCATCACACCTTCACCTTAAAGTGTGCGATAGAATAGCTCACATGTCTTACCACCTTGTGTTGGTTTGTTATGCTGAGCTCCATCCAACTTGTAGAAGATCTGGAGGTTGTGTTGTAATTCTAATATCATGCAGTATTATTCCTGTTTCTGTTACTGAAGCCATCATGGAAAGACAGACAGAAGTACAGACAGTAATGACAGGTAATGAGTACATAAATGTGTATATATACAGTACAGTATGTATGTATGGCCTAGCTCTAAAGTAGAAGCTTTTTAGTTCAGTTAGCAGTTGTGTAGAGTACGTACTGCCTTTCCTTGTCAAAGTAGTTGTGCATATTAGTGGTATTTTTTATATTATTATTTAGCATTGGTATGATAATCAAGTATATATGTACAGTATGTGTTTTTATAGGGGTGATTGCGGCTGAGTGGTTTGAGCAGTTGTCCTCCAATGGGAGAGTTGGGGGTTCAATTTCACCAACAGTCACATGCCGAATTGTCCCTGAGCAAGACACTGAGCCCCTCGTTGTCTCTGATGTGTCCCATAAGTGTATGAATGTGATAAAACTCTGATTTTTATTTGTACAGTATAGATCTAGTAGAGTGCTGTATGAATGGGTAAATGATGGTACAGATTGTATTGTAAAGCGTTTTGAGTATCTTGATAAAATAGAAAGGCGCTATATAAGTGTAGTCCGTTTACCATCTGTCTGTCAGTAAATTATGTCATGAACTAGTGCACAGATTTTCAACCAAACTTACTGACACAAAAAGGCTATAATTTTGTATTTTTTTCATTTGTTTTACAAATTGTGAGCTAACATTGGATGTGGTAGTAGAACAGCCTACGGTACTTGGTGCACAAGTAAATCATGTAATTTTTTTAATCCATGCAGCAACACGAATACAGTACGGGAATATAAATTCCTTCAATAAATGATTTATTTGTTTGATTCATTTGTTGTTTCATCTATAAATCCCTCCTTGGTAGCAGACCATGGAGGGATTTATAGATGAAAATGAACAGTGTGAGAGCCTATGTGTAGATAATGATGACCACCTGACCAATGAGTACAGAGTGTAGTGATAGGTATACAGTAGTAGTTATAACCAGCTATGGATCTTAGTGTGCCATGATAGACAACATCCAGCATTTGCAAGGAGCTGGCAGGGGCATTCATGTAAATAATATCACCATAGTCAATGGTTGGTAGGAAGATAGTGGTTACAAGGCATTTTATGACATTCAGAGTTAAGCAAGATATATTTCTGAAATAAAAATTATAATAATAATAATAATAATAACAATAATAATAATTTCATTTTCTTTATCAAGTTTTTGAAATGTGGTTTAAAATAGAGATGTGCACTGACCAAAATTCCCAAGTATTTGTAAGAATCTACAAAGTCATAGGAGCATCATGCATGGATGAGATAGGAGGAAGAGTTGCTGGCACAGACTTTCTGTTAGAAAACAACATCCCTTTGGTTTTGTCAGCATTTAGCACCAGCTTGAGGTGGAATAAGTCTGACCGAATGATGTCCAGTGCAGACTGTAGAAGATAAAAAAACCTTGGCAAATGTGTTAGCTCGACAATAAACAACAGTGTCATCGGCATAGAGATGCAACGATGTGTCAGGAATGTTTAGACCTACATTATTCATATAATTTGTATAATAATAGTGGTTCTACACGTAATGCTCTGCAACCTTCTGCCTAAAGGGAGCAGGGCAAAAAGTGTGTGTGCTGGGTGAGTGGGGTCCTTCATGATGCAGGTGGCTCTCTTCCTGCATCTGGAGGTGTAGATGTATGTGCACTTTGAGATTTTCATTAATGAAAAGTGCGTTATAAATTGAATTCATTATTATTATTATTATTATTATGTATGTGATGGTGGGGAGACTGACTCCAACAGACTTCCGTGCAGCCTTCACCACTCTCTGTAAAGCTTTTCTTTCTGCAGCAGTGCAGCCTCCATGCCACACATTGATGCTGGAGCACAGGATGCTCTCCACAGCACATCTGTAGAAGGAGATGAGGACTGAGCTTCCCAGACCAGCTTGTCTCAGCTGCTTGAGGAAGTAGCATCATTGATGTGTTTTCCTGATCAGGCTGGTAGTGTTGTTGCCCCAGCTGAGGTTGTCATTCAGGTGCACACCCAAGTATTTGCAACTGAAGACCACTTGCATCACAGATCCTCCTATGTTTGGGGTGGTGGTGTGTTTGCTCCATTTGTAATGCATCCAACCACCACTGCATCGTCTGCAAACGTTACAATATCACAGCTTGGATGGGTAGGAGCACAGTCATGTGTGAGCAGAAGCCGTTTTTGCATTGCACGGCCCTCCCTAGTCCGGCTCGTCCCTGGTTGGCCCAGAGCCAGCCCTGGCCCGTCCCCGTTCATTACGCATTGTCCGGAGAACAAGCCTTGAAGTGGGTGGGGCGTTCTCTTGAAGTGGGTGGGGTGTTCACTTGACGTGGGTGGAGTGTTCTTGTGTGCGCGCTTACAGTATTTTAAGAGAGGACACGCCGCTAAAAAATATTTGTTAGCTGAATATATATATTTGTGTTTCTGAGTTAAATTTTTGTTAATGACTGATTACAAATCAGCTTATGTTAGGACGTAAATAACACGAAGCGCGCACCCATAGCCTACAGAGCATTTCCGCCTTTCAGCGCGAGCTGAAGTTCATTAAAATATAACTAATATTCTCTAACTCTTGCGCGTAGCCAGGGTTTTAAAATATAACTGATAATCTCTAAATCCTGCGCGTGCCAGAATTTTACAAGGGGCGAATCCTTCATAGTAAAGGTGGACTCCAAAAAAAACCTAATAAGCCGCCGTGGCTGAAAGGAAAAGCTCTCGGCGTTAAGCCCTACAGTTTATCTTGACCCGTAGGCTACGAGTTCGAATCTCACCTGGGTCAAGTTATTTTACGTTTGTCTTTTATTGGAGAAAATAAAAAGAAGGAGTTTGTGTTAAGCATAACACAAGCATAACACAAACTCCATTAAACATTAAAAATAGGTCAATATTGTTATTAAAGATCAAATGCAATGATATACAGGAATTTAAATCCTATAAGACAGAACTGTGTTTTATTTTATATCACATAATATGTTATCTTTCTTCTATTTTCAATTTTAAACAGGTTTTAAACAGTATACAAAACGTTTTGCTCCCTTTTCAATTGCAATTTATACAGTTTGTGATCATTTTCTTGATTTCCAGGCATGAACGTATCCACACTAAAAAAGGAAGTCACATGAATTCACAAATCGAAGCAGATGAGGTTGATGACCTCGCTACAATGGAAGTTCTTGATGAGGTAAACAAATAAAATAAGAACAACAGAACTTTAAGGAATGAAATCATAATAAAATGTAATAAATAATCTAAATTGATGAGCCAAGGAAAATGTTGAACTAACTTTTGTTACTTGATCTTGTACAGTCAACATATATCTGTTATTAAATGTAAGTTAACAATTATTTTCTATTCTTTTAGGATTGGTCAGTGTGCCATTGTTGTTATTATTTTTGCTTCTGTGAAACATTTGATCAAATCTGAACACTGCATTGATGTATTGAACGATACATTCAGCCTCAGTTGCCAGCGGATATTTCTCTCCATTTGTCAAACTGTTGTTGATGAACCTGGCAGTGAGCAGACAGCAGAATTGATCACTGCACCGTGAAAATAATACACAAAAAAAAGGTCACAGGCTTTGAGACAGAACATAAGATAAAACAGTGAGGGATTCTTCTGCTGTTTTCTTTCATTATGTCTTTTATTGTCAGAACACAGTCACAGACCAGCTTCAGTATCGATACGGTAGGGACCAAATCTACACGTATGTTGGGGACATCCTGGTTGCAGTCAATCCTTTCCATCAAATGGACATTTACACTCCTCGGGTCAGTGGAAATACTGCCGACCTTTGTACATAATTTTAAACAGTTATTTTGGCTTTACTAGTTGCTTTATGTTTTATTTTGTTTTTATCCTCAAGGGCAATGAGCCTTTCACGAGTCATTTGTATATTTTAAGTAGCATAATTTTGTCTTTTGTTAATCTCTTTTCTTTATAGTACACTAAGATGTACATAGGGGCGAAGCGTACAGCAAACCCACCACACATCTTTGCAGTGGCTGATGTTGCCTACCAGTCTATGGTTTCATACACTGCAGATCAGGTAACATACTCGTTATTATGCAACAATCACATATTCACACTGTTTTATTGTCTCAAAGGGACAAAATAGCTAGCAGCAACTTATGTTGATGCTGTTTCATGTATAATACAGGTATAAAGAAAATACACAAATTATGTACCGTATTTTTTGCTGTATAAGTTGCACCTTTTGCATAAATTTACAAGTCCTGCAACTTATACACCAGCGCGACTAATATACGATCCCCCCCCCCCCCATATTTATAACCCACTTTTTGGCTGAGATCTGACGATTGCATTCATTCGGACAAGAAAAATATTGAACACTACCATTTTCAGCCACTAGAGGGCCCTCGACTAATATGGCAAGCCAAGTATCTCATTGTTAGGTAAAAGTGGCAATTAATGAGACACATTGGCATGACATACAGGGCCACCTTCATCTCGCTCTGGAACTCCTGGAGCAAACGTCAAATCAGCTGCATTTTGCTGCACTGCCCAGGTGAAATGCAGCTGATTTGATCATTAAAGTGCATTTATTAAGGAAAAGTTCAACCGAGACAGATCTTTGCTATAATTTTGCACAAACAAATAATTATTCTTAGGTGTTAAACTTGCTAGATTTTGACGAAATGCATAGCGAGTCCTCCCTCTGCGTGCTCCCGCTTCCGAGAATCGATTTTTGAAATGCATCTGATTTGACTGTTAAAGTGCATTTACTGTACAGTATTAAGGGAAAGTTCAACTGAGACACACTTTTGCTATAATTTCGAGCAAACAAATAATTGTTTTAAGTGTCAATCTGGATAAATTATTGTTTAAGTCCTCCCATGCACGCTCCCGCGGCTGCCATTTGACAGCCAATTGATTTTTGACACAACACCAGCCCACGTTTCCAGATGGTCAGCAGTTGCACGTAACAAATGTGACGCATCAGCAGCGACACATAATAGATGCCTGTAATACGGCAAAGCAACTTGTGTTTTTTTCCACTTTATTAGACATATTTGGACGGATGTGACGTGTACGGCGGCAAGTACGGTAGTTAGACACTGATTGGTGGTGCAGTTTGTGGCGCAATTTTCCCTTAGAAAAAGTTTTGGGACTTAAACCAAAAAATTTAATACCAAATTTGTGTTCATAAAAAAGTGTGCAATGACTTGGTTAATTTATGCCATTAGGTGTAAATATCTTGAATTTACAATTTACCTCTTTGAGTTCAAAGGGAATACTGGAAGACATCTTGTTACACCAAAGCAGACACAAAGTGACTGATGATCTCACCCTAAAACTCTCACATTGGTTGTGTTTTGAATATTTTATATTCCCATAGCTATCTTTAAGGCAGTTCAGACACAATTAATCTTTTCACATACTGTACATATTGACATTCTGAGTCCAAGGTTATTCTGGGACACTGTGGCATTGGTTAACCATTACACTGATAATCATGGCAGGTGGGTTTCATTTGCACTTTTTAACATCTACAGACTTTATCAAACTCCTCCAGTGTGCCATCAACTCCATTAGTTTAATTATATTTTGCATTATTTCATGTTTCAGTTTGTTTGGATTTTCTGTTTGTTCAAATTGCTGTACTATCAAAACATATTTGAGGTTGTGGTGTATGATGAGCTTCCTGGGCCACCATACTTTTTAATATTACCTATAAAATACTATAAAATGGTATTAGTAGCCTTAAGTCTTTGTTATGGTGTATTTATTTGTATTAATATATTTTATCTATCATTTGTTTGTGTTCCTGAGTTTTTAGATCCCTGTATTTTTGACCCGTTATAGTTTTATTTAATTTGTATCCGTGTGACTTCTTGTGCTCAGTGTGTCGTGATCAGTGGAGAAAGTGGAGCAGGGAAGACAGAGAGCGCTCATCTGTTGGTGCAGCAGCTGACCGTACTTGGAAAGGTGAGTCAGTCCACACATCGTTGTGTCATTACAACTGTCCATCATTCTCAGTATCTTCAAAGTCAAAGAGAGAGAAGCCGCAGCGAGTGCTCGCGCCGCCATCTTGGAACCACTACTTTCTATCTTCTAAAGCACACATGTCAAACTCAGCCAAATGTGGCCCTTGTTGAAATCTTATCTGGCCCCCAAGATTCTATGTGAAACCTACTTTTATCACTTGAATTTTTTCAATAATCTTTGATTATGATGTCGAAAGCACAAAAGAGAACATCAACTGAGACCAATAAAACTCTTGTTGAGGAACCTGTGACCAAGAAAACATGTTGGGTGTCTGACTTGAGTTAATGTAGTTTCTGAAATTGGCCCTTATTTTGAAAAAGGTTTTAATTTTGGCCCCCTTTTGTAAGTAACTCTGACACTCCAGCTCTAAAGGGTCTTCGCTAATCTTACTTAAGCAATACTAATATCAGAAAATATAGGACATTTAAATTTTTAAGATCCTTTTTCACCTTACATATTCTAAATTTATTACATTATTATTGTTTCTTGTGGTTATTTATGCATTTAGTTTCGTATATGCTGCTTTTGTTTAATTCTACACCACTACACCATCCTTGTATAATGTTTTATAAATCAATTTAATATTTGCATTTATATGAAAACATTTCAGGCTAACGGAAGTACAAAATGACAGTTGCATGGCCATGCAGCAGCTTGTGCACCTCAGTATATATATATATATAAAGATTTAGAATATAAAAATGTTTGATTCGATCATTTAGATTACCCCTTGATGCTCCAGCTGGTGCCACTCATGATTTGCAACTTACCGTTAACTAAAAGGAAAAATCCATTTCTAGTTGCTTTAATATAGTCCCACCTGATAGAAGGAGTGTGCAGAAATGACCGTGTCATGATTTCCGCTGCACTGATTTAGAATCCTGTATTATTATTTTTTCATTCAGGCCAACAACCGAACGCTCCAGGAGAAAATCCTCCTGGTCAACAGCCTGGTGGAGGCGTTCGGAAACGCCTGCACCGCCATCAACGACAACTCCAGCCGCTTTGGCAAATACCTAGAAATGAAGTTCACCCGTGGAGGAACGGTGGTCGGAGCCCAGATATCTGAATATCTGCTGGAGAAATCCAGAGTCATCCACCAGGCGATGTAAATGTCACTTCCTTTGTTTGTGTTTGACACCTTTACAACCGTCATCTCCTCTGACATTCATAGAAACTTAAAGCATGCCTGTTTTGTGAGAGAACAAGGACACAAAGGTTATATTTCCACACTGGCTGAGATCAGCGTGTAATGGACTTTCTCTCTCTCTCTCACCTTCACTTATTCATTTGAAACTGGTGACATTTGGCTTCAGTCTGCACTTCAGTCACTTCGTCTTTTCCTCTTATCAGGTGTCTGGGGATCAGACCGGGTCAAGTGCAGGGGAAGGCCTATTTCTTGTTTGATCAAAGATTGTTTTCTTGCAAGTAGAACTTCAAAGACACACTCAAGTATTTCATTAGGCGAGAGACACGCAGGTCAGACGGGGTTCGAATTGGCAGGAAACATTGTCTGCAGCCACTTCTCGCTGGCTTGGACTCTGCTTATTAGAGGGATAGTAAACAAGGTGAATCCACAGCATGCGTTGGATTACATGCTGAATATTTCATGACTTCTGTGAAGGTGGCACTTTGGATTGTTTGTCTGTGTGAATTATTTCTGTTAACACAATATCTGAGAAGCTTGTTAAGACATCTCTGTGTCATTTGGTGGAAAACTAAGCTTGTTTTCTTATACAGGTAGTAGTCCTCGAGTTACGACGGAGATCCGTTCCTACGCTATACGTTGTAACTCGAATTTCGACGTAACTCGAAACATACGTCCAAACTGCACCTTATACAGTACTGTATTTTACCAAGCACTTAGCCTATCCTAACACAGTACCCTACATAATTATCAAAAAAACACATACATTTGAGAGCCATAATGAAGGGAAAAAATAGTTAATTTCCTACTCTGGAATGCTGGTGAAGCCATTTCCTCCATTCCTCCCTCCTCCGGATTCTCCATTCGTTTACGTTGTAAAACCACCGTCCATAAAACAGCTACTTTTCCACAGCTGCCTGTCCAGCTTGTTCCAACAAGTTTTGTTTTGTTTTTTGAATGTCCAGAGGACCAGACTTAGCTTTTTAGAGAGTACAGGGCAAGCTGTAGCCTCCGCAGTAGGGATGGGAATTGTTAAGAAATTATCAATATCAATTCCTTTATCGATATCATTTATCGATTCAATTCCTTATCAATTCTGTTATCAATTCTCATTGGGTTAGGCAAAAAATATAGTACACCATTTGTGTGCATGAAGTATTTAATGCTCTTTCACCAGAACAAAAATAGAACTTTTATGAAAAAATAATTCCTAATTAACATTATTAAGGGGCTGTCCATGGTTGGAATGGGTGATAGGCTTCTATACAGTTGGACTTCTGTCTCTTCCTCAAAAAGTTCTTCTAGGGCTGTCTCTTTTTGCTGCTTTACAGGAGGCATCTGAAATTATTGACATAACCACAACTTGTAATTCACAAGTTTCAATTTTAAAATAAATAGTGTAATAATCCATGCAATCTATCATCTTTCATTACAAAAAACAAAACTTACATAGTTATCATCTTCATCCTCTTCTGCCTCCCTCTGTGTCTCTCCCTCTGCGTCTCTCCCAGCTCTGCCAGCAGCACAAGTTTCAATTTTAAAATAAATAGTGTAATAATCCATGCAATCTATCATCTTTCATTACAAAAAACAAAACTTACATAGTTATCATCTTCATCCTCTTCTGCCCCCTCTGTGTCTCTCCCTCTGCGTCTCTCCCAGCTCTGCCAGCAGCACAAGTTTCAATTTTAAAATAAATAGTGTAATAATCCATGCAATCTATCATCTTTCATTACAAAAAACAAAACTTACATATTATCATCTTCATCCTCTTCTGCCTTCCTCTTCGTCTCCCAGCTCTGCCAGCTTCAGAAGAAATTCACCATTAAAAACACTGAGCAGCAAAAAAAGCTCTCACAACAGAAAGAGGCTACAATGAAACACACTGAACAAAAATATAAAACAACACTTTTGTTTTTGCTCCCATTTCTACGGTGGCATTTTTAGGTTGTGTGTTGAAAAACGTCATCCTGAAAGCTAAGTGTGCTAGCAACAGCCTCTGAGCCAGCCAGACTCCGGCAATCCTCGTCAGCTAAATGTTATTACATGAGATGGAGATTATTTATACAACACAGTGGAAGCAGTAAAGCAAAAAAGTAACAAGTGACAGGAACTGGAGGAGTTTAACATTACGTGCTGCAACATTTAAACAGAGGAGGATGCTAGCTTGTTAGCTACGCTTCCACAACCACGAAGCAGCGTCATGAAGCAGCGTCACGAAGCAGCGTGTTAAAGACAATACATTTGTACAAACTCACCTCATTCTGAGTGCTCAAATGCTTCTGCATGTTAGAAGTATTTCCGCCCTTTATTGTAATCAACGCTTAGCATGTGTTGCAAGTAGACCTGGTTTTGTCTTCGCTTTTTCCTTGACGCCATGTTGATACGGCGCATGTCTGTGATGTCATCACGTAAATGCGTCACCACGTTGAGTCAGTAGAACGAGTCAGTAGAACGAGTCAGAGAACCGATAAACTGAATCGTTAAGACAAGCAGCCTACAAGTCCAGAGAATTGAACTCTAAAGAACCGGTTCTTCTCAATTCCCATCCCTACTCCGCAGTTAAACCGGAAACTGCCGGAAACTGCGTAAATCGGCTTAAAAATAAAAATAAAATCAAAATATTATTTTTTAAAATTATTATTTCTATTTTAATGGGAGGTGCGTCGTAACCGCGAAACGTCGTAAATCGAGGCCGTCGTAAGTTGAGGACTACCTGTATTCATTTAGCGAAACAAGATAATTCTGAACTGATCAGGTGTTTTTTTGTTTTGTTTTTTATCAAACATGTCAACATTGTTACCCAGCTTTAAAATATAACTGTATGCAAAGCTCAGTAGTATTATTGATTGTGCAAAATAAAGTATTTTAAAGACAAATTTTCGTGTAAATGTATGGTTTAAAGGTTCAGTATGCAGTTTCTGTAGAACTGCAGCAGTTAGAAATATTTTCAACAGGCAAAGCATTCTGATCCCTCCCCCTCAGAGCCATATGTGGCTCTGCCCCCTTGTGGTCTGTTGAATTTCAAATTCAAGCTCTGTTTTTATTGGCTGATTCAAATTCAAGCTCTGTTTTTATTGGCTGGTTACAAACTCTGTTTTTATTGGCTGGAAAATGGCGGGTCACCTTTTCTTTTTAGAAATGCTTATTTACCACCTGGAGAAGCAAGGGGACAATATTTTTTTTAATTTTTTTCAGAGATTACCTGGCTAACATCAGTCTGTCAGGAGGTAGTGACAGAGTGATGAAATATGTTCATAAAAAAAGCTACATACTGCAGCTTTAAAGCCTTATAAAAGGTAGAAAACCTGTTGGTAAACTTTACATTCAACTTTTTTTTAACACTTGTAGGTCTTTTTTGAGAGATACACGCCAAATAATTGTATCGTTTACAGTGTGGAAAATGACAAATATCAATAATTTCATATTATATTATAAGGTTCTGAATTTCTGAACTACATGTGTGTGTTTCCACAGAGGAGAGAGGAACTTCCATATCTTCTACTACATTTATGCTGGCCTTGCTGACAGGAAGAAACTTGCCCACTACAAGCTTTCTGACAGCAAAACACCAAAGTAGGTTTTGATAAGAAATTTCCGGCTCTCGCTGTTCACCCTGGATGATGACGCCACTACATTCACAAATTACCTACTTTGTACACAAATTATTGGAACATGGCTCTATCATCATCATCAATTTGGCTAACTTTTTTCAGTGTGAAACTTATCATGATGTTAATGCAGTTATTACTCACCAAAAAGGTTTTTCTCTGTTCCTTTCCACAGAATCTAAATATGTTATCTTGCACGTACTATGCTCTCTTTTTTAAATCAATGTTTCTATGATGATCCGACTATGTACACTCACGATCGCACCACTCCCTTTACCCTGCCCTGGCATGGCTTACGCAGACCTCATCAAGATGCTGCTGTGTGCCAGATCCCAATCCCAAAATAAAAATACTGTATTAACCCCAAAGGTAAATTAAATGTTGTCGAAGCTCATCATCCTGGTTTCATTCAAGAGTTGTTAGATGCTGATAGCTGTGGGCAGGAAGGATCTCCTGCAGAAAATTTGAAGAATCTGGCCACAGATACTGATCCGTCCACCCAGATCCAGCTTGCTGTCAGATCTGTTGGGCCTCTCGATCCTCCTGGGCAGCAGGACTGCCTGAATGCTGGGCAGAATTCCTCCCTGAGCAACGGTCACTCCTCCCTGCAGCCTACCGAGCTCCTCGTCACCACAGACAGACAGCTGAAGGTGCCGGGGATGATCCCGGTCCTCCGATTGTCACAAGTCGAGTTTCCCACCAGCTCCAGGATCTTGGCGGTCAGATAGGCTACTCGAGCACTGCTGCCAGGTTGACGGGAATTCATCCACAGCACCTCCTTTTCAACTCATTTGGGATTTGGGGCTTTAGTTAAGGTACTTATAGTACAAGGAAAAAGAGGAATTAAAGTTTTCTAAAGCAATAATGCAGAAAGAATGTTACAGAGCTACTTCAACACTCAGCCACACTGAGAGGTACAATTCTACAACAATACTAGATGACACTAATATGATGCTTCCTCCATGAGAACCACATATGGCCTTAGTTGTTTCCATGACCTTGTCCCAATCCCAATGTCCTGTTCTGTTTGAGATTTCTGGGTCTCCACCATTAGTTTCAGTCTAGCTGTGTTCTTCCCTCCCCATCCAGCAGGCTTGGCTATGATGTGAACAAAAATGTTTTGCTTTACCTCCAAAAAGCAAATGAAAGAGGGCTGAGGGTTTGGCAGCAATCACTGATTCTTGGAAAATGCAGATTGGTCACTGAAGCCACTTGGTAAGAGCGCCATAAGAGAGTTTACTGAGAGAGAACAGTGGTGGCATGCAATGCATGTAGCAGCATAAAAAACGTTGTATAAATACCCTGATGCGTGCTCAATAATCCAGGTAGAAAAATCCAAAAAAGCCAAGTCTGGTCCTCTGGACATTCAAAAAACAAAACAAAGCAAAAAAATTGTAGAAAAGTTTCGTCTTTCGTCCGAAATACTTCCTCAGTCTGAGCTGCTGTGTTCAGCTCAGTCTTATAAATAGCACCATCTCACAGTGGATCAACCAGTTGGCTGATGACAGCCAACGTCAACCTTGTATAAAGTTTGTATGGAGAGCTGCCATGATGTGATCTTAGTCTAGGCATGAGGCTATGGGCCTTCTTTCAAAGACTTGGTTTATATTAGTGGCTGCCACCACGATGCCAAACACCCGTGACCTTGATAGAGCACCCACTTCGGATGTTATCAACCATTAAATGGCCATTATCAGTTATTATCATCCCCATATGTAGTGGTCAGATTGCCCCTCCTGTACCTCCTAGGAGGTTTAAGGGTACGTTGTCACCGTTACAAGCAATGACAGCAGGCTCAGTATTTAGCTACGTGGTTAGGTTTAGAGTAAAGGGTCTTGGGTTAGGTTTAGGGTCTTGGTTAGGTTTAGGCACAAGGGTAAGGGGGTTAGGTTTAGGGTTGGTCCTCTGGATCAGGTTTAAGGTTAGGTTCAGGAAAATGGTTACATAAGCTGAAAAAACAAAAACACAACACTTCCGGGTTCACGGAAACACGCTGCCTACTCACAGCGATAATAACACTGATAACGTTCTTTTAAACATGCTAGGTGGTAGGTTGGACAGTTTTGCCGCTATATATGGGGATGATAACAGCTAATAACGCCCATTGTATGGACTGACAACATCCGAGCCTGCTGGATAGAGAAGCATGGTGTTCGTCCAACACTATTTACGAACAGGAGTTCACTGTGTGTTCCTTATACTTACCTGAGGACATAACATCCATGTTCTGGCAGTTTTTTTTTAAAGCAATTTAGCAATGTCATCATCCAACGTGAACGGGGCCCTATTTATTTATTTATTTATTTTTTAAAGCACAGTTTTTTTGCTACCTGCACAGCAAACTTTGTACTTCTAAACTAAAGAATCAAGTCTTGAACTTTTTGTTTCACTTTTGTTCTACAGGTATTTGTGCAACGAGCCCATTAAAGTAGGGCCTGACATCATTAACAACGCCTCCTTCAAAGAACAGTTTGATGCAGTGGAGCAGTGTTTCAAAGTTATTGGATTCACCTTGGAGGTATAAACCACTACACAGGAAAACGCTGAAGGATGCCTGCCTACAGGACTGAACAGCATTCATCCAGGATTTCGCCCACTCATTGTATTGTACATCGTGCATAGAAATCAGTGTAGCTTAAAATATTTTCCATAACGCACAACGTAATCATCAACTGTGGCACATATACAGGTTCTAAGGCCATCTTTGCTGCAGAGACATGTATAGGCAGCAAGCTGTTGACATTGTAAGGGCTAATGAGCCTCAAAGAACTGACTTCTCCTGGGTTCTGCACGTCAATATCACTTATCTAGTAATCACTCCGCAGAGCTGAGGCAGACACTTCTTATCCTGCGGTAGATTTCACCTCAAATCTGAGAGCGTGATGCATTCCTTATGACGCAGGCGTCAAAAAGATTTCTCCAAATGCAAGCTGACTTTCATATATAAGGTGTCAACTGTTACAGTGCAACAGAGGACTCATTTTGAGGGTGAAAATAATAATAAATAATAATAATAATGAATTCAATTTATAACGCACTTTTCATTAATGAAAATCTCAAAGTGCTACAAAGTGCAACAGAATTAAATGTCAATAAAACAAGTAATAAAACAAGTAAAATCAATAACAGTATCAACTAAGATCAAAAGTAGAATCATGAGGAGGTAGAGTATGCTCGGTTGAAAAGAAAGGTCTTCAAGCCGCTCTTAAAGTCAACCACAGACTGTGGGGCTCTCAGACAGTCAGGAAGAGAGTTCCACAGGCGAGGGGCAGCCACACTGAAAGCCCAGTCTCCCATGGTCCTTAATTTAAATGTATCATTTGAGCTGGAAATTTTTGGAAAATATTTCTATCCTGACTGGACATTTTTCATAATTTCAGTGTACTTGGTGTCATTTTGAAAACTTCATTTGATATGTTTGCAGGAGCTGGGCAGTGTTTACAGTATTCTGGCTGCAATCCTCAACACTGGTGACATTGAGTTTACTGCAGTTGCCTCAGAGCATCAAACAGACAAGAGCAACATCACCAACGTTTCCGTCCTGGAGAACGGTGAGACGAGAGGCGGAGGTGCACGGTGTCGTGAAGCTCAGCAAGACTGTACATTTCCTCTCCCATCCCTCCCCGTTTCTCGTTTTGTGTTCAGCCTCAGCTCTGCAGTGAGCTCCGTTCGGCGCGGAGATAAAAATAGCACATTGTTGTAAAATAATTCGTACATCAGCGGAGACAGAAAATCATTTGCAAACATACATTTTAAGATAATTAGATTCTGCACCACATGGTTTACACAATCCTTTCTAGATGTAATCACATGTTTTGGTTGGTAAATTCATGTGCCGTCTTGCTGCACATTTGCACACGTTACAAGTCTAATTTCTTCTTTCCCTATTATAGAATGAATAACAATGTCTCCCGTCCCTTTTGTCTTCTTTTGTGTTCAGCCTCAGCTCTGCAGTGAGCTCCGTTCGGCGCGGAGATAAAAATAGCACATTGTTGTAAAATAATTCGTACATCAGCGGAGACAGAAAATCATTTGCAAACATACATTTTAAGATAATTAGATTCTGCACCACATGGTTTACACAATCCTTTCTAGATGTAATCACATGTTTTGGTTGGTAAATTCATGTGCCGTCTTGCTGCACATTTGCACACGTTACAAGTCTAATTTCTTCTTTCCCTATTATAGAATGAATAACAATGTCTCCCGTCCCTTTTGTCTTCTTCCCGTTAGTGGTGTCTCTGTTACGTATCCGCACAGACGAGCTCCAGGAGGCCCTTACGTCCCACTGTGTTGTGGCCCGGGGAGAAACAATCGTCAGGCCCAACACGGTGGAAAAAGCGGTGGAGGTGAGGGACGCCATGGGCAAAGCTCTCTACGCCCGACTCTTCAG
>JBBPBX010046137.1:0-26710 GCA_038048925.1 Garcialebias charrua | reverse complement strand
TCAAGTCCTACTCTTCGCTGGAGCATTGATGCCTACTCATGGTATTTATGCTTCTAGCCAGTTTGTGAGTACAGTACTTTGAGAGACACTTACCTTGTTTTTTGTTGTGTTTCCAGTCCTCGTTTCCATCTTGGTCCTGGGACCAGTTCTCTGCTCATCGTGTCTTGCCCTCCAACCACTTTCCTGCCTCATTTCGCCCTCTGGGATTCATCTCAAGGAACTAAGGATTTCTCTGTAAAATAACAAACAAAACTAGATCAATCATCTTGAAAGAGCCTTCTGGTCAAGCCTTTCTGACAGTTTGTTTCATCTTCCAGGAAATCCAGAAGATCCCTGTACATGTGTACAGTATATAGACTTGCACTGTAAATAATAAACACTGTTACTTTTGCACCTCTTTGTCTTGTGTCGTTCTGGGTCTCATTACCAACTGGGTAAACCTTTGAAATCATAACACTATGACCACTTTATTGTTCTTTTTACATATTTTGTGCTAATTTCAGCTTACTTTTTTGTTGCTAGTTTTATATCTTTCAAAATATGAAACTTTCCCTTAAACATTATTCTCTTAAATCTGTTTTCTTTTTTATCTTGTTGAGATTTTAGCTACTGTTCTGCTACTTTTCTGCTACTTTTAACTAGCATTTTGATACTTTCAGCAAAAAAATGCTACTTTAGCTAGTGTTTTGCTACTCATCAATATTTTCCTCTTTTTGCTGAAGCTTAGCAGTTTAAGCATCTGTCTTTTAGCTACTATATGTCATGTGTTTGCCCCTCACAGCCAGCCATGTTCATGTTTGTTGTTAAAGAAAGTGAAGTGACCTAAAATCCGATATCAGTCTCCTTAAGTTGGTCACCCACCAGACTGGTCTAAGGGTCTTTTCTTCCACTTTATGATAAAGAGGCTCTGGGTCCTGCAAGGACAATAACCTTCACATCAACGTGAAGAAGACAAAGGAGATGATTGTGGACTTCAGAAGGAACAAACAAACCCCACACCCCACTGAACATAGGAGGATCTGCGGTGGAAGTGGTCTCCAGCTACAAGTACTTAGGTGTACGGTACACATGAACGATAACCTCAGCTGGAGCAACAACACCACCAGCCTGATCAAGAAAGTTCATCAGAGACTCTACTTCCTCAGACGGCTGAGACGAGCTGGTCTGAGAAGTTCAGACCTCATCTCCTTCTACAGGTGTGCAGTGGAGAGAGCAAATAAATAGAATCAATCTACTGTATTTTTTTAGTACCAGAGTTCTCTTAAATATTCCTAATATTAAAGGTCCTGAGTTGACTCCTAATGCATCTTAGCATATATAACATTTCACCATATAAATGTACCTTAAATGTTTCAATGTTAATAAGCTAGTAACTTGCAAGAGACTTTGTTTTCATTCTCCAGATCAATACAGTGTTAAAAATAGTAAAACACCACAAGTGAAAATACTCACTTTTGGGATATGGGAAGTCACCTGCTGCATGATAAGGTTAAGCTGGACATCTTGGATCTTCTTCTGTACACCACCTGTCTGTTACACAGGTGGTAGATTGGATGCCGGTGTGTAGAGATGAAGGTGTTGTGTGGATTTTTTTCTGTAAAGAAAGTACAGAAGGCACATTAATTATGTATTTTTTTTTAGCATTTTCCACATTGCTTGAAGTGCTTTGTGTACACATATGTAATCACATTTTAACTTTCTTAATACAACATAAATAATAATATCCAGGTTATTTCAATTGCATTCCATCCACAGTGATCTTTATAATATTAAAATTAAATTCAAATAATTATATAATCACTGTTTCATAACATGAAAAATTCAAACTATTTAATGCTTAAATCTTTCTGCTACTTGATTTATTTAAGTTTAGTGTCTTTGAAACAACAGCACAACTTATAATGAAACTAAAGTTTAACTAAACTAAACTAAAACTAAAGTTTATTTATTCATTCAGATTTATTCATCAGAAAATTTGCAACTGCTGCTAAACGAAACGAGACAAAAGTTAACTAACACAGACAGACACTCTGAGGAGTAAACAGTTCATGATGAGCTGAAGATGGACAGACAGGAGTCGTCTTCACACATTCGGGTTTATAACTAGCAAGTAGCAACTTTTATAATGTTGCAGTACACCACAACCATGAGCACAGCTAGTAGCTACTAGCTAGCTACTGTAACTGACTGCAACAACCACCCACACACGACACCACGTCACACGCACACAGATGAGATCAGCTCAAAACTTTGCTCATGTGCGCTTAGAGATTCATTAAAGTCACTAATTATTACTTGCTTACCTGTGTAGAAAGGCACCATTAATAATTACTGCTGTTTCAACGTCGCTAGTTGGCGTGTGATCAGCTCTGAGTGTAAACAGAGATGGTCCCCCGCTCCCCCTCCTTCCTCGGCTCGAACCGGAAGCGCTGGCGATCCGTGGCGATAAGAGACGAGTCCAGGCTCGAGGGCGACGGAAAATGCGACCTGTACAGTCCAATAATTTTGGACAGATGGGACATAAACTACGGCCGCTAGCGGCCGCTAGTTATAATTAGATTCAATGGAAAAGGCCGTAGGCGGCGTCCAGCGGGGAAACCGGAAGTACGTCACAATCAAAAAACGTTTTTTGAAACAATCATTACTCATAAAATATTTATCCTACACAACTAAAAACATATATGCATGCATTTCGAAATATTTTTATTTTATTATTTCACTTTTATAATAAAAAAAATTAAATCTTCAAATGCTGAAGAAGAAGAGCTGCAGTTCCAAGGAGGGGCGGCGCCCCTAGCGCCCTCTAGTGGCGGCCGCCTCTGCTCAGATTGCTTCTGCAACCCTACCAACCGAGACGAACGTCAAACAGGTACAGAGTTGCTGATGTTTCCTGGATCGTGCTGTGGAGTCGATCTGGTCTTCCTACGGAGAAGTGTCAGTTCTGGTTAAACTCAAAATAGATAACTTCCTCTTAAAACCTCTCCAACCTCTCCCTATTCCTCTTAAACCACTTTTATTTCATTCTAAGCTGGTAACTACATTTTTAAGCTAAAGAGCCACAGATAAAAAGTATTCGTCATCCTATACTTATGTCTGTCGTGTTACAATTTAAATGTGCTGATGCGTTTAAATTGCAAGAAAGTGAAATCGGTCAATGAAGTGTAATGGTGTTAATTTTAGTTGATTTATTTTAAATAAAAGGTAGTGTCTTTTGACATACCGACTAAAATCAACGTCTTATTGTCACTTAATGGCTTTATGGTTTATTTGGCCATCATAAACGATCACAGAAATATTGGGTAAACTGAAAAAGAAAAGAATCCGTAAAATACTATTAAATCTGAATAAGTAATTAAATAAGGAAAAAGGTGTCAGTTTAATACTGACCCCTTAAATATCCTACATCTGGTGGCTAGTACCGGTTTCTGAAAGATTATTCATAAATCTGTGATCTCTCATGAACTGAAACATCATGCTTGCATATTATCCAATTTTTAACTCTGAAGATAATATATTTTTGGCTGGAGGTGTTCAAGACTTAGCAGAAGTGCGTGTACTGACATTGGAAGCTGAAATTGTTATTTGTTCAACTTTTTAAACGCTATAAGTAGTTTTGGTGGGTATTTGTCAGGCTGTGTGGGAAGTGTCTGTTGGTTCTGATAGACCCGGTCCAGATTACGTTGTCCACAAGTTGGGGCGATCTCACCGCAAAATGACCAGAGTCATTTTTAGAAGCTATTAATAACATCTACAAGAATAATAATAATAATAATAATTAATTCAATTTATAAAGCACTTTTCATTACTGAAAATCTCAAAGTGCTACACATATATTGAATGCTACACACATTCATAAACCGGTGGCGGCAGACTACCATGCAAGGTGCTTTCCAGTCCTACCGGGAGCAACTCAGGGTTAAGTGTCTTGCCCAAGGACACAACGACACATGGTGCGGGTCCCGGGAGTCGAACCGCCAACTTTCCGATCGGGAGACGACTGCCATTACCAAGATTGCTGTGTGTGGTGTTTTTACATTTTAGAGCAGGTCAAAGAAGCATACTACTGTTAGAACGTTGTCAGATAGTTTCTGTTCAGACCCGAATTCTGCTCCATTACAAGTGGACGGTACCAACCTTGAAGCGGCTCCGAGAGTCTGTGTTGTGTTACAGTTGAAGTGCTGTGTTATTAAGCGTAGCTAAGTTGTGCCTATTTTAAATGTGATTGCCACGTTTCAGAATTATGGAAAGTTAATTTGAAGCATTTGAGTTGTGTAAGAGTCAGTAAAGTTGTGTTCCGTTGTGCTAAGGTAACGTTAAAGCGACGTGTCATACATGTTTGTTTATGAGCTGTGATTGGATAAAACGAGAGATGTGATCTGTCAGTCACGTCTCGTATCTGTAAAGTGAGCGCTGATTCCCTGAAGTGGGGACGCACACCGATGCGACCAGCCCACTTTTGTCGTCATTTCTGGCACTGCATTGGTCGAAGGAAATAAGACTACATTAACCATGAATGCTTGGGAAAAGAACTACAAGCGCTGTGATTGATTGGTTGACGTCACGTATTTGTGTAGCGAGCTCCGCCTCGCTGGAAGCTGGTGACGCGCTATGCACGCTGCGTCGACCCGCCCCGTTCTGTCATCAGACTACGTGACCCCCACACAAGACGAACAGAGATTTCACTAAAAGTTTAAAAACTCAATTTAAGCCATCTAAACTGTCTAACCACATAGATTTGTCTCTGACAAGAACGTGGTTCGAGCAATTATCACGTACAGGCTCCAACTCTTTCCGATGTTGATATTTTTACCGAATTGTTAGATGCTACTTGCAAGCTAACGGCTAAGCTACGGCTAAGCTAACGGGAGTCAACATCGCCGCTATAGCGGCCATGAAGAGTAATTACGGTCACCTCGTGACAACATTAAGACTTGAATCTGTCCCCTGTTGGTTAAAGACGTTAACAGATGAGTTATCTCAAAACATAAAAAGTCAGCATTTTTATGGTGAAATACCATCTTTAAAATTGTTCTGTGCACAAACCAAAAACTCCTGTTCATTTTAAATACAGATTTTAGAATAACATAGGTGCAGACAAACATATTTTGCTTATTTTAAATACTGAAGAGATTTACAATAACATTCAAAAAAGCATATTCTATTTGATTTTCACATTAAATCAAAGAACAAAATGATGGAGAGCGGTGCATTTCCACATTAAGCTCTTCACATCTCTGCATTTTAAACAGAATTGGTGTACACATCTGTACACTTTTAGTTAAAATCACGTTTTTTAACGTTTTTCTGTGTACAATTAATGACTCCAGTTTATTTTAAATAAGGAAATATTTAAAAAACAAACTACTGTACAAGCATCTCTCATTAAATCAGAAAGGATAGGAGATGACAACTATGATGAAGCTTTACAACTGCTCGCAACAAAGCTTGAATTGTTAAGGCATAATAACAGACGAAGAAGAGAAGAATTTCACCAAAATAGCCTTGAGTTAAAACGTGAGATTAGACAATTAAAAATAAAATGGTGCCCTGTAAATGTTTTTGAAGCTCACAGACAAAGCAATGACCCAATCTGGTTCAAACGAAACCCAGTCGAAAATGTCAAATCCCACTCGCTGGAGCTGGAAGGGACAAGTTCATCAACTCCCTCTCCTAAAATAGGTGAGAAAAAACATGATTTTCAAACTAACAAACCACGAAATGTGGATGCCAGCTGGAACAGAGACCAATTATGGTTTAATAGGAAGAGCCCTGCTCCTGTCCCTGTACCTCGGACGAGACAGTCCGGGACAAGCAAAAGGTCACAAAAGTTCCAGAAAAAAGGCACCATACCTCAAGCTCTGATGAGATAGTGGACATAAGTTGGTTGTTGGAAAACTTGAATGTTACTACGGATGACCAACCTGGTACATTGAGTGACCTTGTCTTTGATAACTCAGAGCACATGAATAACCCAGAGCACACAGTTGATGACAAAGACAGCAAACAAATTGTTGATAGTCTACAACATCCTGAAGGTCATGATGCTGACAGCCAACAAGATGCTGACAGTGAACATGATTATACAGCCAGAGGTACACGTAAACAGAAACGTGTGCCAAGACCTGTAAGGTTTCTGTATGACTTTGTAAAAAGGGGGTAGCTAAGAAAGCTTACCTGCCTATCACACTGGAAGGTGTCCTTGTGCCTGAAGCCCTCCTGGACGGCAGTGCAGACAACCATTATGTCAGCCAAACTGTTCGAGGAGCTAAGGACCGCCGCTAACGGTGTTGACAGGCAAATACCCTTTGAGGAATGTGCTATTGAACTGCAAGGCCTCGCAGGGACGAGAACAACCCTAACAACTATAGCTATGGTTCACATGCAGATTGGCGAAATGACACTATGCCACCCGGTATTTGTGTCTAAACTTGACTCATTCCCATTTCTGGTTGGCCAAGACTTTATAAACCGCTTTGAAGCAATTATAGACTATGGCCAACAGAAGATATGGGCAACAGTGAGAAAACCCCTGCCAATAAAAGTGCCTCCTAGTTGTGATACAGACTGCCTAACCGCAGGTACCGCAGAGGACACAAGGGTACCCTCATCCGAGGACAAGAGCCCGGTAAGTGAACCTTCAACTACAGGTGAGACAGAAGAGACCTAACAGTTGGACCAAACTCTGGCCCAACAAGAGAACCTCCTCTGTGAGCTGGAACAATCAGCACTCACTGAACACTACCGACCACAGGTAGAAGAAGGTGTGGAGGTCCAAGGATCCCGTGCCGAAGACGCTGTACTGTCCTCTGGGACAGGTAATTTGGCAATCAGCCAAGCTTTCGATGAAACCTTGGTTCAAGACTTTTGTTTGTGGACTTCACATCTGCCTTCAACACCATGATCCCCCAAACTCTGATAGACAAACTATCTACACTTGGACTAAGCCCCTCTATTTGTAACTGGGTACTAGACTTCTTAACAAACAGACCACAGTCCGTGAAGATCCACAACTTCTCCTCCTCCACCATAACCCTCAGCACTGGCTCTCCTCAAGGATGTGTGCTGAGCCCCCTTCTGTTCACTCTGCTCACATATGATTGTACAGCCACACTTCCAGGCTGTCATATTGTTAAGTTTGCAGATGATACAGCGGTGGTGGGATGCATCACAAACAATGATGAGTCCAGCTACAGACAGGAGGTGGAACACCTGGAGAGCTGGTGCAAAGAGAATAATCTTCACATGAATGTGAAGAAGACAAAGGAGATGATTGTGGACTTCAGAAGGAACAAACACACCCACGCCCCACTGAAAATAGGTGGGTCTGCAGTGGAAGTGGTCTCCAGCTACAAATACTTGGGTGTACACATGAATGATAACCTCAGCTGGAGCAACAACACCACCAGCCTGATCAAGAAAGGTCATCAGAGACTCTACTTCCTCAGACGGCTGAGACGTGCTGGTCTGAGCAGCCCAGTTCTCACCTCGTTCTACAGGTGTGCAGTGGAGAGCGTCCTGTGCTCCAGCATCAACGTGTGGCATGGAGGCTGCACAGTTGAAGAGAGGAAAGCTCTACAGAGAGTGGTGAAGGCTGCACAGAAGTCTGTTGGAGTCAGTCTCCCCACCATCACAGACATTTACACCTCCAGATGCAGGAAAAGAGCCACCTGCATCATGAAAGACCTCACTCACCCAGCACACTCACTCTTTGCCCCACTCCCCTCAGGACGGAGGTTGAGGAGCATCAAATGTAGAACCACTAGACTGAGGAACAGCTTCTACCCTGAGGCTGTTAGACTCATGAATAAATAAAAATAAAAAAAAAATAAACACTGCAAAATATCACATTGTGCTGATGCTGATCTGTTTTCTTGTTGCTGTGTTCATCTGTGTTCATCTGTGACCATCTGCTCATACAAACTCATGTTCGTGCTGCTGTTTATTCCCACTATATTAAGCTTAGTGTATTACTAGTTGATGTTTTTCTTAGTTAATTCTAGATGTTATTACTGTTTTTCTCTTGCATTTGTTGTTGGATGTAACTGGGACCCCGTGTACATAATCTCGTTTTCATCACATGTACCACATGCGGTGCAAATGACAATAAAGACTCTCTGACTCTGACTCTGATTTGAGTCCAGAGAAGGACAGTCAACCAGATGCTGACAGTCACTTGGACATCATTGCTACAGATTTCGAGGACCCCTCATCAGACGGGGGGGGGGGGGCAAACTCACACTACAATGACAGTGACCTATCGCAGACTGACAAATCAGATACACCTGCGATTGCACGGACGTTTGAGACACGCCTGAATTACACAGAAAGAGGTCAACGTAAGAAGATACGTTGGCCGAAACCTAAAAGATTCCTGTGTACTGTCTACTCTCAGCTGCGCAAACAGCTTAAACTAGACAATGGCATCCTAACTTGTGCCCACGGACGGACGTCCTCACCCTTGTTCGTGGTCCCCCATAACCACAGGGGGGTGATGTTAGGTCATGCCCAAGACAAAGACAAAGTGTCCTCAATTGTCTATGAATCAAAATCAGCAAAGGCCGCAAAGAGCCAATTGCTAGATGGGTACATCGAAATCAGATCAAACCTTACAAGGCGTTCAATGACTCCACAAAAGACAAAGATCTCACAAACTCACCGACTTCATGGGATAATAAGGTCGTCCAAACACAAGTTAGTAAATAAACTAATCAGGTTTAAACTACCGTATTTTCCACCCTATAAGTCATATTGTCCAACTTGAACTTAGAAACGCTAAGTCTAAAACCCACAACAAAAAACTAACCTTAACAACCGTTTAAATCTACGAGATTTAAGTTGACCTCGGTTATAAAGTTGAGACCCGTTTTTCTTGTGTGTTACATTTTGGAATCTGACGACAAGAGTGTGTTGAAGCAGTGAAACGTTGTTACCTTGTTGTTTAGTCATTACTGTTGTCATTATTTGAGATATTGTTTTGGTTCTGAACACTCCCAGCCAAAAAAGGTTTTGTATTAACATTGGTTAATGAATAATATGGATTTAACTATGCCAACATGCAGTTCATTTTGTTAAATCTCAATCGTTGAAGAGTCAATGTAGTTTAAAGCTACTCAAGGTACCATAAACTACACTGGTCTCACAATTTCTAAATTGAACCGATTCGATCGATTCTATTCTAGATTATCTATTCATTTTGATGAGTCTCGCCATAGACTTCAAAATTTATTAGGAATACCAAATCCTACGTTGTTCGTCTAAAAGACAACAGACATTTAGACCAAACTATATTTCCTTTTTCTATTTTAGTTTAACCTAAACTAAGTATTGAATGGAGGAATAGTTTGGAAAGATGAGGCCTTCGTTACAGAAGCCCTCCAAAAACTTTATAGGTATAGATCCCTATATCTGCTTTTTACAGCATTGATCCACCCCTTAATTGGTAATTGTAACTGATCTAAACCATGATAGCTTACATACCAGGTGCATATAGGTAAGGCTAATTTAAAATCCCACTCATAAGCCCACCTAAAACCACATAATTGCATGACACATAGAACCAGAGTCGCACGGACTGGAAACCAACCAGCCTTCAACCTTCGATGTGGGGACCTGCTACTCCAACGATAGTCTTCAGCCTTCATCCAAGGGTCGCCTCCTCTGCGTCAATCGAGGGATCCCCTCTACATGCTGATTATAAAAACAATTGTTGCTGATCAATCAACAAAACTAATTGTTGTGGAATTACTGCTGTGGAATTACCGCTGTGGATTATAAGACTTTGTTTTCCAAAGGATTAAAAGCTTACCGCAATGGGATTACCTACGAACAGTATGGAAGTTCCAAAAACTTTATGGGATTATAATTTTGATTTTTCTTCATCTACTTGCTGGATTACTTCAAGATTAAAGACAGTTCAAGGTATCCTTTTGTGTTGGACCTCATTCCTAAGGACTGACGATGACTTCCAAAAGGGATGAGATGTAATGGACATGACGAGGTCCCCTAAGATGCTCTTTACTGAATTCTCAGTAAACAGACATTTAGTCTTTGTTAGTTTGAATCAAACAACATATTCATTCACAAAGATTATTACTATTCTTTGATTTTGTTCTAATACAAATATAATCAGAGCATCACCTGTGTTAGTCATGAGCAATGTTGTATCTTTACAATATGTTTTATGATCACATATGTTATATGCTGTGTTATTCTTTAATGTGAAGCATTACTGTGTCACTTCTGCAAATGAAGGTGTCTAATAACTATGGCAAAGTTGAATTTTATGTCAAATTGTGCTTTTCAGATTTGTTTTAGAACTGTTAAGACGCTAATCCAAGTATTTTACTGCTGGAGACTATGCGTCTGTCTTTTTCCTAAACATTTCTCTCTGCTTCTGGCTTTAACCTTGAAACTTGATAACAGCAAGTGAACTCCTTGACTTGTCTCTAACTCCCTTCGACTGGTTCTTCTGAACCAATCGGAGAAGGATAAGTCACTGATCTCAGATCCTCTCTCAAAAAAGTTCCAAGCTTTGCTGGAACTTGCAGTTCCGGTGAGGAAGAGTTGGAATGGACAGAGACCTGAAAGCCCTCTGTCTTGATCGCTGATTAAGCTGTAGTCACGAGTTAAAGACCGGCTTATCAGTTGGAACTGATGGACGTCTCAATCCAGTTCACCGAGCAAAAGCTCTCTAGAACTTTCTTGAGGAACGCTTTATTTTGAAAACGGACCAGGACGTGCCATTGTCTTTGACGAAGAAGGCAGGCGTCACGACACGTGAATCCATGAACACACCGAGGTACACCGGACTTCACGGGCCCAGAACCTGTGAAGCTCAGATTGCTTCTGCAACCCTACCAACCGAGACGAACGTCAAACAGGTACAGAGTTGCTGATGTTTCCTGGATCGTGCTATGGAGTCGAGCTGGTCTTCGTACGGAAAAGTGTTAGTTCTGGTTAAACTCAAAATAGATAACTTCCTCTTAAAACCTCTCCAACCTCTCCCTATTCCCCTTAAACCGCTTTTATTTCATTCTAAGCTGGTAACTACATTTTTAAGCTAAAGAGCCACAGATAAAAAGTATTTTTCATCCTGTACTTATGTCTGTCGTGTTACAATTTAAATGTGCTGATGCGTTTAAATTGCAAGAAAGTGAAATTGGTCAATCAAGTGTAATGGTGTTAATTTTAGTTGATTTATTTTAAATAAAAGGAAGTGTCTTTTGACATACCGACTAAAATCAACGTCTCATTGTCACTTAATGGCTTTATGGTTTATTTGTCCATCATAAATGATCACAGAAATATTGGGTAAACTGAAAAAGAAAAGAATCTGTAAAATACTATTCAATCTGAATAAGTAATTAAATAAGGTAAAGGTTATCAGTTTAATACTGACCCCTTAAATATCCTACAGTTATTTGCAAAACTGAAGAACAGAAAAGAAAGGCATTATATGTTGAAAGCATTTGCAAAAAAATGGTGGTGAAAAGAGGTTATAGGTGAAAACAAAATAATTTGAGGTGTGATTCATGGCATCCATTAGATGAGGATTTGGATAAATTAAAACGGAACATAGTTGGTGCTCAGGTGAAATACATAAAGAGGTTAACAAAAAATCTAAATGGAGAACGAGTAGGAAGTATGTCAGCATTGGTTGAGTTTTCTGAGAATGTTCTGCCGCAAAGAATCAAAATAGGTTTCCTGAGTTTCCCAGTGAGGCCTTTCATCCCACCACCACTACGTTGTTTCAAATTGTCAGAGATATGGGCATATAGCTGCTGTATGCAAAGGAAAACAAAGGTGTTCAAAGTGTAGAGGAGATCATTAAATTGAAGAGTGTAAGGATGATGTACAGGAAAAGTGTTGTGATTTTGGTGGGCAACATAGGGTAACAAATGGGGGTTGTGAGGTAAGGAAGAGGGCAAAGGAAATCCAGCAGATAAAAATGACAAAAAACACAAGTTATGCTGAGGTAGTCAGGAGTGTCCATGGACAAATGATAAAACATATAGGTGAAAGGGAAAGACAAAACCAACAGCAAAATGATATAGATTCAGAAGAAAACATTATTGTGGCTGTGGAAAAACTCATGTTATTCGTAGCATATGTTATTAATTGCATAGATCAAGCCAAACACAAAACAGAAAAGATTAAAATAATAGTAAGAGGAGCTAAAAAGTTTCTGGGGTTTAAAGCAGGATCGTGGGAAGCCATAAATAAAAGGTTGGAATAGATGGGAAGACAGGAACCCCAGCTGATATGATGATAATACAGTGGAATGCAAGAAGTCTAATGGCAAATGGACAGGAATTTAAAGGATACATAGACGAACTTGAAGAAAAACCAGAGAATATATGCACATAGAAATACTGATAACATTGCTGAAACTCTTTTTGTCCAGAAGGGGGCACACCAGCATCCAGAACAACAATTTGATCATCTTATGATGGATTTCATAGAGTTAACTCCATCTGAAGGAAAACGATACTGTTTAGTTATAGTTGACATGCTTTCAAAGTGGGTTGAAGCTTTTCCAGCAAAACATGCTGACAGCAGTGAAGTGGCAAAAGCACTGCTAGCTGAAATAACCCCAAGATGGGGGATCCCACTTAAAATCACAAGTGATAATGGGACTCATTTTGTGAACAAAGCACTGTCTGAAATCACAGGAGTCTTAGGTTTTGATCTGCAAACACACTATGCTTATCACCCTTAGTCAGGGAGGGGCAGTGGAACGAGAAAATTGTACACTTAAAAACAAACTGGTTAAATGTTGCGAAGAAACAAGCCTCCACTGGAAAAAAGCGCTGCCTTTGGCACTGATGTACATGCAAGTTAGGAGGAGAGCAAAATGTAATTTGAGTCCCTTAGAAGTTTTGTTTGGTAGACCTGCACCAACAGGAGGGGAGACACAAAAAGTGGCATCCCTCCCAACATACCTGATGGAACATGAAATGATTACTTATTGCCAAAATCTTTCCAAACATCTGTTGCAGAATCACCAGGCAGTGAAGGTTGTATTGCCTAGTCCGACTGCACAGCCGTTGCACAATCTTAAACCAGGTGACTGGGTCTTCGTGAAGGAGCTGAGGAGGAAACATTGGAGGTCCAAACGGTGGCTGGGTCCGTTCCAAATCCTGCTTGTCACTCACACGGCTGTGAAGGTCACTGAGAAGGCCTCCTGGATCCACGCCAGCCACTGCAAGAGGTTCACCGTGGCCCCGCCTCTGGAAGGACGATCCGAACCTCCTGAAAAAGGGGTTTCCACCTTCTGCACTCATGTCATAGTGACGGGCAGCTGAACCTCCTGAGAAGGAGCTTCTACCTCTCAACACCTGCAACCTAACTAGTGAGTGCCTGCTGTGACCACAGGACGAGACCACACCGGGATAGCGCTACAGAGCTTCAAACCCTCATACCTACCCATGGGGGTGAGACGAGAACCTGCTGAAATGCACCTCTTTGACAACTGGAGGGTGATGTGGACCCTTATAGGACTGTTCCTGCTGATATCAGTCCCCATCCTTATCCATGAAGCCCTAACTCAATCCCGTACATCTGGAAACACCACTATGTCCACTGCCACGCCTATTCTAGTAAAACCCAGGTTCACCATGAACTTGAACCGCATGAAATCACTCACCACTCCCCAGTAGAAAGCAATGCCTGGTGGGTGGTATCAAAACACCTAGCAAGGAAAGTCACAAATGAAAGCTGTTATGTGTGTTCTCTGATTCCTCATGCTACCCCTCAAAACACCCTTATCCATTCCATCCCCACTTCTTTGAATGAATCGTTGGCTGTATTTTTGTTTCAGGCTTATAAGTATATAATCCAGTTTAATAAAGACAAGGAAAACTACACCAGATTTGGTAAATGGTGGCCTTGGGTTGCTCTAAGCTTCTAATGTCACCTTTTAGAAGTGCTTCATTTTTTTCTGAAAACACCAATGCTAGCTACATGTACAGAAGCGGGCACGGTTTATCAATTCAGAATTGATCTACATCCCTTTGGCCCACCCCCTTTATGTATTACTCAGCCTAACAGAACAGAAAAGTACCTGGGCATTGCTCAGCGGTGTCAGGTTACACTAGAGGTAGCCTGTGCACCCTCTAGCCTAAGATGTTTAAATGGGACGTATCCCTACACATTTATACCTAATGACAGCCCCGGAACCGGTCCCTTGCTCAGTATGGATTTTGCAACTTTTCCTGAGGATTCTGGATTATACACAATTTATAACAATTCTGTTGTGTACATAGCTCCCATTTTCATCCCGACCAGAAATGGTTATGGATGTCCTAAAAATATGGAAAAGATTGGTCTGGAACGTGTTATTTAGCTCATCTTGTCCCGACCCACTCAGTCTATGCTGAACCGCCAGAAAGAGAGGTGTTTGAACCAGGCCGTATAGTGAAGTGGGCCCATTTCTCTACGATACAAGCCTTTTTCTGAGGCATCTTTCATTTTCTCTGCACTGTTTATAATGCCCGCAAAATAAAGTTTATTGCTGAAGAATTAAAACATCTAACTTTCCTAGTGGATCAGCGTTTCACAACCCTGACAGTTGAAGGACAATCCCTTCGCACGATGACGTTACAGAATCGTCTAGCCTTAGACTTTCTTCTTGCAGTGCAGGGGGGTGGGTGGGGGGTTGAGGGGTTGTACAGTTATAAGTGAAGAGTGTTGTACTTTTATCCCTGATCTCGGGTTCCTGGAACAACTGGAACTTGGGCTGGCTCTTCGGGAGCAGATGGAAGGCTTGGTTTATGAAGATAGGTGCCTTCTTGTTACTTGTTGTGGTAATACTGATGGTAATCTTGTGTTTATTGTGCCATTAGTGAAATCTTTAGTCTCCTGCATGTTTTCCACCACATTCATGTCTCTCAATTTGCCAAAAGACTACTGTATCTCTCATGATGATCTTGAGGATGAAGACAAATTTGATTACCTTAATGTGTGTACTGATGATGAATAAAACTTCATTGTTTGTTTGTTTGTTGTTGTTGTTGTTTTGGTCTAACGTTTATGATGCATCTGTTGTAAACTGTGAATGAGCAGATGTTGATTTGAACTGCATAGACCTAACTATATTCTATAAACGTTTTGTAATTTAACCGCACGTTTTGCTGCATTTGTGTATTCACCCAAGTGTATTCTTAAAATGTTTGATTTTAGAGCAAAAGGGAGGAGTGTAATAGAAAATAAATGTATCTATTACAGTAAGCAACTTTTATAGTGAATATAATCTGAGCACCACATTGCATGTGCAGCCTGAGAGTCCAATCTTATGAAAAGCTCTCCTCTCACTCTAGCCGTTTTCGCACTGCACGGCCCTCGCAAGCCCAGCTCGTCCCTGGTTGGCCTAGAGCCCGGTCTGGCCTGCCCCCGCTCATTACGCATTGTGCGGAGAGCCGCCTTGAAGTAGGTGGGGCGTTCTCTTGAAGTGGGTGGCATAGTTGCCAAGTCCGCTTATTTCAAGCGGCATTGGGCTTGTTTTTTCCTGGAGTCGCGTATAAATTCGGCGAGTCGCTTGTGCCATTTTTTGGGCTTCTCACGGACATTGAGTCACTTATTTGGGCTTGTTTTTCTGTCAAACAGTAATGCAAGTGGTAGGTAGTTTGTCCCTTCACGTCCCCCTTCCACGTATGTTACGTCAAGGCGGATTTTACGTTCAGGTGCTGTTGGCGTTCCTTTTTAAACAGAGTTTTAAGAAATCTAGTTTTTTCCTACCTGTATGCAGTTTTTTTTCTACCTGCTTCATTGAGCATCAGGATAGAGGTTCAAGAAAGTTTTTTGTTGACTTTGCAGTTTAATTTTGATTAAATTTTTTAATTTGTACACATGAAGAGAAACCAGCTGTATAAAAATGCAAAATGTATTTTTATTTTTTAGACTGAATACGTTCTTCAAAGTACAATTTTGCTGGTTATATGTAATGCCATAATAAATATGTTTATACTGTTTAAAAACTGCTGTTTTTTTACACAATGTGGTGGGTTGCCAGTTGGGCTTGTTTCCAAAGGACGAGTTGCTTGTTTGGGCTTGTTTTCATGGAGCCGACCGCTTGTTTCTGTCACGACATCTGGCAACACTGGTGGGTGGGAAGTTCTTGTGTGCGCGCTTGGTGTGCTTTAAGAGAGGAGACGCTGCTAAAAAATATTTGTTGGCTGAATATATATATTAGTGTTTCTGAGTTAAATTTTTGTTAATAACTGATTACAAATCAGCTTATCCGTGCATGCGTGGGTTTTCTCCGGGTGCTCCGGTTTCCTCCCACAGTCCAAAAACATGCATGTTAGGCTGATTGGTGACTCTAAATTGCCCCTCGTAACATCCTGGCTACGCGCAAGAGTTAGAGAATATTAGTTATATTTTAAAATCCTGGCTACGCGCAAAAGTTAGAGAATATTAGTTATATTTTAATGAAATATAGCTTGCGCTGAAAGGTGGAAATGCTCTGTATGGGTGCGCGCTTCGTGTTATTTACGTTCTAACATAAGCTGATTTATAATCAGTTATTAACAAAAATTAAACTTTGAAACACTAATTCAGCTAACAATTTTTTTAGGGGTTTCTGTAGTTAAATTTTAATGAAATTCAGCTCGCGCTGAGGTTGTTGTTAGAACAAGTTGATGACTCAACACGCAGCAGTCCCGTCCCTGCTGCAAACAACCAATCAAATGATGAGTAGTACATGACGTCAAACTGGGCCCGGGAGCTCGGCCCAATCAGAACCTGCGTCGGTGGGGTTCCAAAACTAGGGCTGCTGCCAGCCCGAGAAGGCAAATGCGAACCACACGAACCCGGGTTAGAAGCCGGGCTGGTCCGGGGAGGGCCGTGCAGTGCGAAAACGGCTTCTGTGGTCCTGTCCTGTTCTGAAATGAACTTGTTCACGATGCTGACTTGGCTGGTTCCTGGCCTGGAACTCAAGTCCAACGCCTGATCTTATCTAAAGAATACCACCTGTGTGAACATCCTGACTTCTCAGTTAATTCTGTTTTAGGAAATGTGTGTGCATGTTTTGTGACTGAGTACCTATAAAAACGCAATATATCCTTTGTTCAGGGCTGATCTCTTGACTGCGGCGAGAGACAGAGCCTTTGGACGCTTGACATCTTTGAGCCGCCGAATAAAGACACAAGATCAGATCTGATCTCTTATTCAATCTCAGCAACTTATCACTGTTAAAGTTCCACGACATACACTATTGTGAAGACATTCAGAACAAGGTATTTTATGACATTTTCTTTTGCACAATTCCCCTCCTTCAGGCACTGGAACTCCAAGGGATCTATGGCACTGGCACACGTAGAAGCTTTTGTGTTTATCAATAGAATAGAAGAATAGAATAGAATCCACCTTATTCCTGGGGGTGTCACTGTAGAAGTGATTATGTGTCTTACTTCCATTTGACCCCGGAAGTAGAAGTTCTGCACTGTCTCCTCGTTGTTTACTTGCCGATCTGTATGCGTTGTTGAAGTTCTGTTTTCTTTTATTTCGAGCTAATATTATCACGAAGATGTCCTTGCGGAGCTCGGATACCTGTTGCGCTGTTCGTGGCTGTACGAATAATCAGACGAAGCTGAATTTGTGGCTGCAACTAGTGTGTGTTGAACATGCTCCGAAAACAAAAACCTGCATCCTTCTTTGTGGCTGGGCTACGAGAAACCTGAAAAAAGACTCCGTATACTCCAGAGCATCAATAACACCAGGTATGATTTAAGAGACAGCTATTAGTGTTATGATTTTATGTAGTCAGTGATTAAATTATAATATTTTTGTTCATAACTGGCAAATAAACACACGCACCTATATATTTGTATGCTGTGTGTGCGTGTATATATATATATATATATATAATCTAGGTGTGTGTGTGTTCATAAATGAACCCTAATGTTTGTATATTGTACTTTTACTTTCAGATGGGCTTGACGAGAGTGTGGAGTTGCTCAACACCACCACAGTCACATGCAGCATGACTGTTGGAATGTGGATTGACATAATGTCAGAACAAACCAACAACCTGTTGTAAACAATTACTGAAAACGTACTCAAATTCAGACCAAGGCTGAGAAGGATCACAGACACAGGTAATCAGTTAAGTGAGTTTATTTACAGTGCTGGGGTAAAGGAAGTCAGGGTTCCTGGAAGGAAAGGGGGAAAAAGATTAATGATGATGTTTGGGGAATATTGCAGTTTTAGTGTTTAATTAAGTCTCTCTCTTACAGAAGGAACTTGGAGGAGGCAGACCAGAGGGAGGAGGTGAGTGTCCATCAGGTGAGTAATTCCTTGTATTTATCCAAGAGTCCCAAGTAGTGTCTTGCAGGTGGCAGCTGGTGGAGGAGTGTCAGGCTGGAGGACAGAGTTTTCTCAGAGAAGGAGTCCAGTTTGGAGGCAGCTTGTCCAGTTTGGGTTCCAGAGGTGAGTCACAGATTTGTCTTGAAAACACAGGGAGACATAAGCTGGTTAAACATAAGTTCACAAAGGAGAACATTAAAATGGCTGTCTCACAGTACCCAAGGTGACTGAATGATTCAGCAAAGACTGGAACCTCCACCAAGGCTTAAATAGCAGCTGGACTCGTTAACCGGATTGGCAACAGCTTGTTACCCAGGAACTCCCATATCCAACACTCAGCAACTGCAAGGTGAGTTCTCACATACACACAAACACAAACCCAACACAACCTTATTCTATGGTTGCCCCGTGAAACAATTAAAGCAACATGTTTTGCAGAAAGCTAAAAACTTGGACTCCAGAAGTGAATCATACATGCAAATAACACTGTGAAATATTTATTGGCTGTTTCTCCCTCTGGAATAATCATGTTTATTTCAGATGCTTATGGTGGTAAATGCAGTGACAGGTATATAACACAGAACTCTGGGTTTCTGGACTATCTGCGTGCTGGAGATCAGGTGATGGGTGATCGTGGTTTCACAGTGAGGGACCTGCTGCAAGAGCTATGGTGTCAATGTAATCGTTCCAGCATTCACACGCAAAGGATGCCAGCTTATTTCAAGTGAGAAGTGAGAAGACATTAAATGTAAACATTTTTCTCAAACATGTACAGTACTGGTGTACTTGCTGTAAACGTAACACAACTCAACATGTTTTTTAAAGGATGCAATGTTAACTATATTACATTAGAAAAGTATTTGCTAAAATGATTCATTTGTTATGTACAATAGTTGACTGTTAACCTTCTTACAAGGTTAGTTTTTTGTGTGCACTATATCAGTTAATTTTGGATTAAACTACTGTTTCTATCTAAATGTCACTTTTTTCATTATCAGGTTTTTAAAGATCGTTTCCTGTCTATTTCATTATTTGTTTTCGTTTATTGTATTTTTTAGAGATCCAGGTATTTTGGGCAGAGATTAATTTTCTTTGCAATAAACTACTGTTTCTATCTAAATGTCACTTTTTTCATTATATCAAGTTTTTAAAGATCGTTTCCTGTCTATTTCATTATTTGTTTTCATTTACTGTATTTTATTAAAAGTTCTCAAGGTGCTTCATTTGTGAATCAGTAAAGTCTTTGTCAAAAGAAATGTCAAGCTCCAGGTGCTCAGTTGGTGTCCAGATAAACATCTTGTAGCTCAAAAATCCAAAGCACATCATTGTTAGCTGGACCTGGTGATGTGGATTTTTAATGCTTAGACTGGACTCTGTGTTTGCCTTAAGGGCAAGGCAGAGCTGTGCGTTTTGACGAGCGCCGCGCCACGCCGTGTGAGCGCCACGGCACAAGCCTTTGAACGCCAAGCTCAAATTTTACGACCGTTCACGCGCGCGCGTTGTCTCACAATAAACTGCCTGGTGGCGGACTGTTTTGTATGAGACACAAATGTATTAAATATCCCTTCTTCATCGCTGAACTGGACTTTTCTTTTGTTTTTTTGCCAAAAGTCAAGTGATCGCTTGAAGCGGTCACCATTCGCTTCCTCCTCCGATGAGGAGGAATGAATGAACTTGTCACGAGTGAACTAAAGTCATGTCCCACGTGGATGTGCAGGTTATAAACATTTCCTGGTGTGCTGGTCTGCTGTGTGGGCTGAAGGACCAGCGCTCCCTGTTTTAATTTTAATTTTTAGGACTTTTTATTACCATACCATACCATTTTATTTATAAAGCACTTTAAACAGGAACAAGTCCACACCCAAGTGCTGGACAAACAAACACGCAACAGGCAACACAGACAATGAAGTACAACACGAAAAACATAAAAACATTGCAGATCATAAATAAAACGATCCAATACAAATCAGCTGGCATTGAAAGCAATGGAGTATAGTGAGTTTTTAACCGGGATTTGAAAACCGAGAGGGAGGTGGCCTGTTTGATGAGCAACGGTAACTCGTTCCAGAGTCTTTTATTAACATATAAACACAGAACAAAGCTGCGCAGCCCTCTGCCTTTCCCGACCTGTCAATCAAATCAGTAGGCGTGTCAGCAAATGACCAATCAGTGACCTCAATTTGTCCCGTAGGTAAATGCTCCGCCCTGCTTCTGCTCAAATGACATCAAGTATTTGGAGCGAAAACGTTGCTGCTTCACGCTGAGCTCTGCTGTAAACTGCACACGCACGTGGCGCGGCGCTCGTACAGACGCACAGCTCTGCCTTGCCCTTTAAAGTAAATAAGAATGTGTCCCACCTCTCTTAACATAACAGGACCAACCTTGTTACTGTGAAGATACTAATAAGCTTCAGAGCTTTTCAGATTGCTCATCGCTTCGCCATCTGAAGCAACTGTCAACAAAGTAGCTAAGTATGCTAGTAGCTAAACATGCTAGTGTACGTTATTTTCGGCCACTTCTTCAAGTCGTCCTCCCACCCCTCAATAGCTGTAGGTAGCGGTAAAACAATATCTCCACATTTGAGTTGTGATCGTTTGTGTTCCCACATATTTTATGACCTAAAACCTTGACGAAAACCGGTTAGCGTGTTGCTAGCGTGTAAAAAAAGTTCCGGTTCTGACTTTCGGCGGAAGTCGTACACATAATTCGCGCAAGGCATCATAGGGGCTAGGAATAAGGTGGATAGAATATATCTTTATTGGCATCGTCATTGCACCGGAGCACAAAACATTGTAATTGACGCACACACGTCCTTGAGATGGGGACGTGTACACGTAGCCGCAGCAGAAATTAATCTGCACTGCCACAAACAGATATGGAAAAAAGGAAGGTTACAATAAGGTAATCAGTGGTATTCAAAAAAGATATATCACATTTTGTCTTACAGGACACTATATGATACAGCAAAAAAACTCTACCAGCAAGCACAGTTAAGACAATCACATGTTGCATTTTGAGGTTGAGGCAGTGAGATTTCTGTCCATGAGCCATTCCAGATAGCAACAGTTCTGAGATGTAACCAGCCGGCCTCCGATAACGCTCATAGAAAAGTTCTCCGGGGGGAGGGGGGGTAGCGATAGTTTGGTGCAGCTGTTTGTCCTCAGTAAACACGTCTCAGGAGAAATTTGATATCCAGCCTTTTCCAAGGCTGTTAAGGGAAGTCAGATAAGGATGACAAATATTTTTCACTTCAGGCACACAGTGTAATTTCTGCAGCCTTGAGTCCTGCTGTACCTCTCCAACTTAATCTCCACCAGCTTCACCCGGCCGAGGACGCTTTTTAGCACAATCCAGTCTGTCATTAACCCTTTTGTCAATGTTCTGAAAACTGCCACTCAGTCTACCTGTGACAACTTTCAGAGCTATTTTGTCAACAAAATAGACTCTATCAGGCAGAACATTGTCAGTCCATCAAACACTGTCCAGTCCTGTGCATCTGCAACAACCTCAGCTGTTTTTGACCAGTTCGACCTGGTTTCACTCCCTCACCTCATCAAGGTGGTTCAGCAGATGAAACCGTCAAACTGTTCTCTGGACATCATTCCCTCTAAAATTTTCAAACAGTCCTTTGATGTAATTGGTCCTTGTGTTTTGTCATTCATTAACAGCTGTCTAACTTCAGGTTATGTGCCATCTGCTTTCAAACACGCTGTTGTCAGGCCTCTTCTCAAAAAACAGGCCTTGATCCTACAGCTCTCTCTAATTTCAGGCCAGTTTCCCATCTGTCATTTTTATCGAAGGTCCTAGAAAAGATTGTTTTTATTCAACTTCAATCTTTTCTAGAGCACAACAACCTGTTTGAAAAATTTCAGTCTGGTTTTCGAGCCCGTCACAGTACTGAATCTGCACTGCTCAAAGTGCAGAATGACATTCTTCTGTCCCTGGATGCAAAAAACCCTGTTCTGCTGGTGATGTTAGACCTTTCAGCAGCTTTTGACACCGTTGACCATCAGGTACTAATCAACCGCTTGTCTCAGCTGGTTGGCCTCCAGGGAGCTGTGCTAGAATGGTTCAGATCTTACCTAACCGGGAGAACCTTTTCTGTCATGATAGGTGATCTGTCCTCCTCTTCATCAACCCCTCTGACCTCTGACGTACCACAGGGATCCATTCTGGGGCCAGTCCTCTTTTCTCTACATGCTACCATTAGGATCAATCATTGCACGTCATAATCTGTCTTTTCATATGTATGCAGATGATTTACAAATCTATCTGATGGGGATTTTAAACCCCTGTTACCTTAATAAAAACCACACAAGATAAACAAGAGAACAGTGTTAAATCAGACAAACAACTTTGCAAAGGGGAAGGGCTTTTAATGTCTTTTGAGACTTAGTTTGGTCTCAAATACATTGTTCAGCACAATTCCGAATTGTACTGGACATGACAAGCTATTTAAACAAGAAGCAGGTGGAGTTTGACAAGCTCTGACGTCTTACAGATAAAACAAACAAGTCGTGGTTCTGATCCTACAAGAACATCTAATCCAAACATTGTCAAGGCTAGAAGACTGTCTTTTCTGTATCAAGGAGAAAAGCAAACAACATGTTTGTACTATCAAATATAAGTGTTTAAAGGGAACAGAGAATATTTGATATAAGTGAGCTGGGTTATAATTATTGGGTCAGAGTAATTAGTTTTAGATGATAAATATTGAATATCTCCATCATCCCATCCTCTTTATCATATATAAACTGATCATTATCAATTATGTGAGTGGTATGGAAAACGACCCCGAGGCCTAATTCAAATTAGGGGCAAAAAAACACATACCGACCGTCCTGTTGCCTCTACAGTAACGCCCTGACCATGCAGGATCACCTTTTTAGGATGGTTTGAGAGATTATAAAGTTTTGGAGAACTCTGTTGATTGTCATATTTCATGACTTATTTCAATGTTTGAGAGAAATAAAGATTTGAGGAGAAGTCTGCAATGAGTATGGTCTTATTTCATGGCTTATGTCAAAGTTTTAAAAGGAATAATATATCTAGCAGGGATTAGTCTATTTACCCACAAAAACCAAGTTTTTCCAAAGAAATAGAACTTTTGAGAAGAAACATATATAAAGAACTAATCTATTTGTGTTAAACAAATAAAAGAAATAAGCTATTTAATTTGTTTTAAAAATAAAAAGAACCAATCTAATTTGTCTTAACCAAAAAAGAACCAATCTAATTTCTTTTAACCAAATAAAAAGAACCAATCTAATTTGTTGTGTTAAACAATTAAATAGAACTTATACTTTCAAAGATGTGGGAAATAATTCTCAAACACACAACAAAATAGCCCTTTATGGGCACAAAAATAAAATAAGTTTGAAACTTCTTTGATATCAACTATTGCCCAGGAAAGTAAAAACAACCGGTTTGAACTTAAAAAAATGAAATAGATCAAACATTCTTCTTCACAGCATCCATCTTCTTCTGGTGTGGGAGGTATAAGGGCAAGTTCAGTGTCTTTCCTGGGGAGTGTCCCGTTTTCAGAACAAGTTCTTTCTGTTCCTTGGGGATTTGTTTGTGGCATAATTTGTTGGGCACAAGTCCATTTCATCTGGGGGGGAGAAGAGTTTTTGTGTGTGGAATAAGTCCAGTTTTTCTGCGGGAAAGCTTTTGCTTACGAGATCAGTCCAGTTCTGCTTGGGGGAAAGCTTTTGTCTGTGGAATAAGTTCATTTCATTCTGGGGGAGAGCTTTTGTTCAAGTCTTTTTCTTCTGTGAGTTTCTGTGCGGGTCTTTTTCTTCTTGGGTGTTTCTGTGCGGGTCTTTTTCTTCTTGGGGAGAGCTTTTTGTGTGCCCTGTGGGCGGAGGGCATCATTAACTTCTTCAGACAGTGTGGTGTCATGTAGTCTTGTCCAGCTGCCGTTCCTGGGTGTTTAGTCCATTCATGCATGAATTGCGGGCATAGTAGCAGGTCGCAAACCTGAATTGTGTGTGGCATAAGGTAGTCGAGCCACATGTCCTGGGGAGCTTTGCCCTGACCAGATCCATCTCAAAATCTGGCTCAGCAATTGTTCCAAACTTCTTTTTCAGGGGAGCACCGGTCACTCAGATGTAACAGCTGCTGCTTTTTCTCTCGAGAAGATGACGCGTCCTTTCCACCACCTGTTGGGGTCCCGTTCACCCTCGTTTTCAGCCGTCCCTAGCAGGACCTCGTTTCAAGGCGGGATTCACTGGCATCACTGGCAACTCCTCCTGAAGGAGTTCCGGAAACCTGTAGTCTTTTGAGAGGAGAACTGGACACCAAAAAAACTTGCAAATTGTTAAGTAAAACTTCAAGCCCCCCCCTCCCCCTGGATCTCATGAGCCAATTGGTTTGGGGAAGGCCTAACTGTGGGTAATTCCTTAGTGAGTTAAATCTGTTAACTTAAACTAAATTCTGTAATTTGGCTATAATAATAATTGTTTCTTTAAACTTAAAATAAAATTCCATTCTTACTATCTAAAACATTTGTATTTAATGGCAAAAAACAACAACAACAAATGATTTCATTCTTCAGTGAAAATGAGTAATCACTCACTTTGATTTGAGGTTAGTTTTTAATTAGTAAGTTGTTCTTAATTAGCATGATCATTGTAGCAGGAGACAGGAGACGATTTATACTCACTTAAAATACTTTACCTTTTTCATAGTCTGTGGAAAAAGTCTAAACATACATACAGACATAGACAGACATATACGTACAGACAGACATACAGCCGTATAGACAGACATACAGCCATAAACATATATATAGACATACAGCGCTGTAGTAATAAAGAATTCACAATACAAACATGTGGTTCATGTTCTCAAAATAAGTCCAGTCTATAGTCAGGGTCAGTCGTGTTTTAAAAATATAGAACCACCACATTTCAAAATCAACCTTTCAAATCAACCTTTTGAATAGATCCAAACTCCAGGGCGTCCCCCATCTTTTTTCTCTTTGGATCTGTTAAAAATAAATACCTGTTTATCAAATGACATATACAGTACCTGTTTATTAAACAACATATACCAAAGCAATGTGGTTTGTAGGTTTATCTGATTTATCCTACAGTACAACGTGCTTCTTAAATGATCCTTTAAATGGCTATGCTTTTGAATATAAAAATCTAAAAAGTTATTTTTGTATAACTGATGATCTAATCAATGAATGAGCTGTTTCCTTTTATGAGCCATCATCAATGTTATTAGTGATATATTCTTTATTATTATTAGTTATTTCTAGGAACACTTCCTAATATTCCCTTATTGCATATATAGGAATGAGTTGCCACTGAGTGTCAGGCAGGCTCCCTCACTCACAGTCTTTAAGTCTTGATTAAAAACCCACTTTTATTCTTTCACCTTTAACATGATGTGATTTGTTTTGATCCTCTCTGTAATATACACTGTTCACTATTTTAGCTAGTTTCTGTTGCTATTTCTATATATTTTGTTTTTGTTTTTGTTTTCCTGTCTGCTTGGCTTGTTTCTATTGTACAGCACCTTGGTTGGCCCTGCGTCAGCCTAAGTGCTCTATAAATAAAGTGGTATGGTATAAACAATCTAAGATTTAAAGCATAAAGCTATAAGAATTGTTCTAAAATGTCTTAATCAATTCCTTTGTGGAAAACCAGACCAACCAAAATGCACTCCCGTCAAGGATAATCTGCTATCCTTCCTTCAGCTCCACAAAACATTGAATGTCTGTGGAGACACAATTTTAATCTGCAAAAAACAAAAAATATAAATATTAACTTGTTTCAGGGTTATGAGCTGGGATCATTATCTCTGTTTCATCACGGAGTTACAGGAAGCGGAAAAATAAGTCGTCAGACCCACATAAGTACAATATAGACTACAAATTCTGTGGCCTTGCTTGTCTAGCAGGCCATATCATGATCATATGTGTTTCATTAAAAAAATTAATCATAGCAGACTGCAGTTTTGAAACACGATACCAGGATTATTGACAGATCTTCACAGATCCATACGGGGGGCATGACCTTTTGCTGGACAGTTGGCGTGGTTGACTTCAAGACCTGTTCTCTTTGTCATTCTGGAGAACCTGTTCAGCTCCCTCTTGTCACAGCATCCAGTGAGATCTTTGTTTCTGGGTGGGATCTTTGTTCATCATCGATCCTTCACACCCGGACCGCATATCCTGGTCATTTGTGTTTGATGACCTTGTTCTGACAGTTCTTTGTGAAAGTCTTTGTGGACAGTTTTTTGCTTGGATAAAAGTCCAGTGCACCGCCCTCGTTCAGTGCCATAGTTTTTTAAGCCCCTCGAATGTTTATTTTGAGCAGGGTAGGCTGGGAGTCCAGCCATGGTGTTCTCGGTGAAGTCAGTGAGCCAGTTTCTGGACATGCCCTTAATATTAAAT